>CAUYSK010001630.1:0-13383 GCA_963575035.1 Avahi laniger | reverse complement strand
GCTAAGTGGCAGATTAGGGATCATTATTCTCTTCTCCATTTCACAGAGGACAGCAGGAAAGTGAGGTCAGGTGGGGTACAAGAGTTATGGCCTCCTTTGTCCATATATAGCAAGCCCAGAGCAGCATTGCACGTGGTTGTTGCTGACCACGAACACAGCCCCAGAGAGGTCTGTCGTAGTACTGAATGTTGAGATGCAGACTCCTTCCCCTTTGTAACGCCCCTCTCAGAAAATGTGAGCACAGAGCTGTAACGTATTGTTTTACTGATATTATTGTATACATATGTCCTACTGCTATAAAATATCATGTATATTAAACATATTCAATGCTGATGAAAAGTTAAAAAGAAATGTGTAATAAAGCATTTAAAATAATACCTTTTTTTTTTTAATTGTCAAGGGATATGTCAGAATCCAGGGTTTCAGCACCAAAGATGTCAGGGTGGAAGTCTGCTCTCAGTTCTTGGCATGTTCTTTGCATGCTCTCGGCCAAAGAATGACCAGACACACCAAAGCGTCAAGTCTAGACTATTATCCTGATCCTCTGACTGCTTTCTTGGAAAAATCAGCAGCCAATACAACGGAGTAGCCTCAGGCAGGGAGCAATTTCACAAGAGTAGCTCTTTATTGTAGAATAAAACGGATCTGTTTCTGCAAGGGGAGAGAGACAGACCAACTCAACTCGCTGACCCACTCACTACTCACTGACTTCTCGGATTGTTTCCTTTTATTATCCCAGTCTGGAGGAGGGCTCTTGGGAGGTGTAGGATGTTATCAAAGGATCAACAGGTGTCCTCAAAATTTCATCTTTGTATACAGCTCCCTCTAAAAGGCCCACGGATGGGGGGTGAAGCGCAATGCAGATTCAAGCTAATGGCATATTAATTACTCTTAGGGTCGTCTAGGTCACCTTGTAAATTCTATCATGCTTGGGCTGGGGAATTCCCAGATTGATAAAGCATTCCCTCCTTCGCAGGTATAGCAGTTGGTCCGGATAGGATTAAGGGTGGGGCAACACCAAAATGGAATGCCCGCCCTTATCCCTCTTCCCAGGCGGAGCAATTGCTCAAAACAGCACTGAAACAGGAAACTGTTGTCCTGAGAAGAGTCAGAGATCCTAACTATCTACCTAACAGATATAATCATGTTCTCTGTAAAATATTATAATTAAAAAATAAGAATGAAAATAGGACATTAACAATGGTTTGGTTGCAGGAATGATTGAGAATGCTTCAGTTCTCCTCTAGGGATTTTAATTTTTGAATTCTTTCCTCGGTTAATATGTTCTTAGGATAACGTGTGCACACCAGAAAATTGGCTGTTTTCTCCGCAAGGTTTGTTTTTCCCATATATTACACACACATAGAAATTGTTTTCTTTTGAAATTAGAAGAGGAACAAGTTCCAAATATGATGCACTATAGAGACTTGTCTAGGATGCTATCATCTTCTCTAACCCCTTTCCACCCCATCTGAACAGCCTTCCTCAGCCCCTCAAATTTGATTCTGCACCACCAGAAGCCCATGGAGGGTGAGTGACAACACAGATGGCTTGGCCACCCCCAGGGCTTCTGATTTTGTACGTGTGGTGGAGCCTGAGTACGTGCAGTTTAACCAGTTCCCAGGTGATGCGGATGCTGCTGTCCTTTGTCCTACCTTTGGTAGGTGAGCCGCTCACCTGCTTGGTAGAATTGAAAAACTCAGGGCACAGACTCCTTGGGTTTCCTCATCTCATGTGTTCCCATGAGACCTGGAAGAAGAGAACCTCCCAGAAGGGAGATGTTTGCCAAGGATAGGTTGTCACCATTTTCTCTCCCTTCACAGATAAGATGGTCGTGTTTCTACCCAGAGAAGCTGTTTGTAGAGGCTATTAAAAAAACAAACCCAGGTGCCTATGAATTTAAAGACAATTTTTGCATTTCTGTTAAGGAAAATGGTCAAAAGTTGTTTTTTTTTCCTCTAGAAGAATACTTTGTTGCTCTTATGTACAGTTAGCTGAAATCAACATGCTACCATAACAATACAAAGTAAACCAAAACATGGTGCAATGTTCGAATAATCTTGTTGGCAGTATATAAAGAAAAAGAAATGTTGGTGTCATAGGAGCTGCACTAGCTATTGGTCTGGTCATTCCTGGAGTCTGCAGTTCTTCCTGTCTGGACTATCCTGAAATCTGCAGGGTTTCCACAGATGCAGAGCCCGCAATGGCAGGTGGATGTGATACAAACAGGGGAGGGTAGGGAGGACAGTACCTGTGGTCACTGCAAGTCTAGCCCTTAATAATTTAGTGGTAATGTTTTTATCTGTGATGTCTTGGGATCTAAATTATGTACCCACTAAAGGCAAGTCTTTGGGTATATGACACTTGTAATTTTGAAAAAAATTATGAAAAAACCTCACTCCGCTGGGTGAATCTATTTTGGGAATCATAGTGAATTTTAAAACTTCAGGAAGCCTACTTTTCACTGAGGCCAATCACCATACCCGAAATTAGAAAACTTATTTTCAAAGATTGGGATCCAAACATTCATAATGGTAACTTTGTGATGATGGAAAATCAGGAGCTTTTTATCTTGAGCACATATTGTAGATTGTACACTTGAGCACATAGAATTGTACACTTGAGCGCATAGAATTCATTCCTACTCTCACAGCACACAAGGTTTCTAGGAATATGTGACCCTGTGTATCAATACGGTGTGCAAAAAAATTATTGCAAAATTATGATGATATGTCACAGAATCCAAGTAAAGGTTAATCAAGCTTCAGAACAGGTGAGGGCTACCTCAGCCCATGCAACTGCAGAACATTCTCATTAATGTGACTGAGCTCCTAACTCTGAGGTTCTGGATACCTTGAGCTTAGTTTTTAAGAACAAATTCCCAATTGGCTTGTACTGGTTTGATTAGCCATAGGCAGCAGCAACCTGACCCGCATGTCCTTCCCACTCCTGATAACTTTAGGGAACAAATTGAAAATTTAAGGACGACCAGACCCAAGAAGAAAGAGGAGAGAGAAAAAATAACTTCTTTTTTTAATGGAATAAAAATTTAAATTGTAGTTAGATATTCAAGTTTTGTATACTCCATGAAAAAAACAGCAGACACCTGGTGGAGACTGTAGACCTAATTTTTATACCTGGCTGTGAGGCACTGACTGGGTGGGATGGTGTGTATCCCATGTTGTCTGTCCTGTCCCCTCCATGTTTAAATGTGCTCTCGGTTGGCCATTTTTCTTTCCATGGTCTTATTTCCTGAGCATTGTCCCAGGACCAAGGACTCTTACGTGGGTAATTAGAATTGAGATAGAGGAAGCTATTTTTCCTAGAAATTTGGGGAAAAAGAGATGTTTAAAGGGAAAAACTACAAGCATTCTGTGTCATCAACCTATCCAACCTCCATGGACCCTTCTTAAAGAAACTGACATTAATGTACTTAATTCTTCAGGCAGCATGGGCCAAAAATAAAGCCAAATATGTATTTAATGTGCAAATACAAATCTTTTTTTTAAAAAATGCCAGACATCTTTTTTCTTTTTTTTTATTTCAGAGTATTATGGGGGTACAAACGCTTTGGTTACATAAATTGCCTTTGCATCACCTGAGTCAGAGCTACAAGAGTGCCCATCCCCCAGACAGTGCTTACTGCATCCGTTAGGTGTGAATTTACCCATCCTCTCCTCCCCTCTCTCACCTGACCAACCCTATGAATGTTACTACCATATGTGCACATTAGTGTTGATCAATTAATACTAATTTAATGATGAGTACATGTGGTGTTTGTTTTTCCATTCTTGTGATTCTTCACCGAGAAGAATGGGCTCCAGCTCCATCTAGGATAATACAAGAGGTAGTTAACCATTGTTTTTTATGGCTGAGTAGTACTCCATGGTATACATATACCACATTTTATTAATCCACTCATGGCAAATACAAATCTAATCATACTAATTTCATGATTCAGTTGTTTCTTATAATTCTATGAATAAAATCCTATACTTTGGCGTTTATAATAGACATGTTGATTCACAATTAATATACTATGTTCTCACTGGGGGTGAAAATTTTAACTGGATATATTTTCTGATTTGAAATCTTATTTTTTCTGTGGTTCTCTTGCTTATTTCCTCCTCACTCTCTGCATACATAGAAAGAAAAGCAAATAGGAATAGCAGAGTTCCTATCATTCAGGAAAATGAGTTAAAAGCAGATTCGCCTCTGAAGGTAAGTCTCAGTAGCAGAGAGAGATAGAACAAGAAATATATGGGATAGAAGTGTACTTGCTGTCACTCCCCTGGAGTGGTCATGTCTTGGATAGGATCAGTGAAGTCCCAGATAGACCCAGGAAGGTGGTCTTGCTCATAGTTTTCAGGGCATTGCCTGAGCAACAATCTGTATTACACAAAGAGTGTTACGTCAGTTGCTATAACAGACAACTCCTCACCCTGATTCTTTGTGGGCCATGGATGAGCTGGGATGGGATCTGTAAGTCAATCTGGGTGCCAGGAAAATTATGTTTCATGATGCCATTTTCTTCAACATGTAGTTTCCCATTGCTACAGATGGAGAAGAGAGAAAGAAGGATCACATATGGAAAATATGTATATATCTTCAAATACAAACATGGCATCCCTGACTTCTCTCCATGTTGTATTGAAGAGAACGCAGTCATGTGGCTCCAACTAATTGCAAGGGATGTAATGTTTCAAGAGTAAGTCCAAGAGTCCAAGAGGAAAGTGAACTGGGCTTGGTGAGCATATAGATGGGATAATCATGATAAAGGTCCCCACGCAGACTAGGAATGCATGGGAAACACACAGCAATTGTTATTGCCTACTGGGTGAACACTGTAAAGGGTGAGTATCTTCCCTGATGAAAAATACAAAGAGAACTAGGCTCTCACAAACACACAAAAAAAGGCAAAATGGTTCTTACAAACTCCAACTCCTTACGTGTTTTAAAAGTTGTTTTGTCAACAGAAATGTAAGTACGTATGTATGCATGTATTAATGAAAGCCTGGAATTAATGGTGACCTTAGCAGCAGAGGAGCATGAATTATGTTTGATAATCAGCCAGACAGACTGAAATTTGTTTTTATGTGTTTATTTTGCAGGTGTTATTTGTTAGTGTTTACATTTCTACAAAACAAAAGGTACTCATTTACATATACCATAGTTAGTTTTATTTGGTAACATGCAATTTCAGGCTCAAGCTGAAGGCCTTGAAGCCAATATGTGGACATGCATGGTAGCTGGCAGAATTTGGTCCCCATCATATCTGTCCCCATTGTTACTACCCTGATCATATTCTGTTTTGTAGCCAAAGGGATTTTGAAAATGTAATTAAGGTTACTAATCAGTTGACAGCCCAAAGAGGGCCCAACCCCATGGGCCTAATCTAAACACATGAGCCCTTAGAAACAGAAAGCTTGCCCTGGCTGGCAGAGAAACGGAAGGTCATTGAGATTGCAAATTTGGGACTCCACAAGTTGTTGCTGCTGTGAAAACAGAAAGAGCTATGTTAGAGGGAATGAAGGCAGCCCAGAGGAGGAAAAATGGGTGCCTCAGACCTGTAGATACAAGGAATTGGATTATCCCACATCTTGAATGAACTTAGAAGTCAATTTTCACCTGGAACCTCAAGATTAGACCCCAGCCAGCTGCAACCATGATTTCAGCCTTGGGGACCATGTGCAAGAGAGGCCAGTTGAGCTCATCAGGTCTTCTGAATCCACCTACAGAACTGTGAGATAATAAACAGTTGTTATTTTAAGACACTAAGTTCCTAGTGATATTGGAGCAGTCATGGAAAATGAATACAAAAGTCAATACTATTGCTCTTATTATTAATATTATCATCTCCATAGAGTTCCACCAGAGAAGGTATGTTTCATCTGCAGCAAGCCCAGCTAAATCAACCACTCTGAGTATACTCTAAAGCCAAGGCATGCACAGAGCCAGAGATGAGGGAACCATCAGAAAGGGCTGCAAGAAGCTCTAGGAACCCAGAAGAATCTTCCAGAACCTTGTTTGTGAGGTTACATTTCCAACTCTTGTCTTTAGGAAGCTATGAAGGCACACAGCTCAAGTTCCTGAGGTGAAGCATTCAGTGACCTCCACTAGACAGCCCAAGGTGGTTGCCCCTTAGGCCTCATCCCAGCCCCCTTCAGGATGGCTCATCCCAAGACATGCTGGGCAAGCCCTCTCCCCAGATGTCCCTCACATTGCTCATTTACTCCCCTAAATGGCTCTTGAGGACCACATAAATGCTAAGCACTAGATGCTGGTGATATGCCTGAAGGAGAGGCCCCAGGGCACTACCAAACACATAAAGATGATAGGGAGCACATAGACACTTTTATACACACCATGGACACCATCTTGCACACTGGAATAAAGGATGGCTGGAAGGAGAGCAAAAATGCCGCTTATCCACAAAGAAATGTCCAGGCATGAAAACACTCCTACAGACATCGTGTTTGTGTTCCAGAAAAGCTCACACATCCTTCAGCCAAAATGGACCATTGTGTTCTACAGTATTCATTTTAGTCACAACCAGTAGGAAAACAAAGTCAGTGTGTATGAACGTGTGTGTGTGTGTGTGTGTGTGTGTGTGTGTGTGTGTATGGTTATGTGTGTGTCTGTTTGACAGGAGGGGAGATGTCATTATTAGTGGCAATGAAAATATTCCCATTTTTCCACCAGCTTGGGCATTCTCTCTACTACTCACTGATTTTCCACATTCCTAGATGTTCACCCCCAAACTCTTCCTATTTGCCCTATTTATCTGCAGGCACCGTGTGACTGCCCCAACAACCAACCGATTATTGATGATTGTGTGAGCACTTTGCCCTGCAGTGATGTCATCAAGCCAGGCACCATGGAGAGTCCAAGGTGCTCAGTACTAAGTTTATTTTAAGGTACATGGACCCAGGAGACACAGAAGATCCGTAGAACAGCAAATAATCTGTTACTTGGTCTTCCCTCAGTCCCTTAAAGCTGACTCATCTCTGTGTCCACTGGAAAGTGGATATTTATTTGTTGCTATTACTTTGTTTCTTTTGTTTTTCATGCCACCCTGCCTATTAACATTTTGAGCAAGCCCAGCAGAGGGTTTTAGAAATACATAAATGCCCACAGCAGGGACCTGGTGGGATATTCACAAGCCTACTGCCATACTTCTTTATTAGACACAAGTCAAAAGGTAGTAAGTGGAGGTCGAGAATGACAAACTCAAAGCTTGACATGTCATTGACAAACTGTGGCCCTCTGACTGAACGTGCCCATCCCCTCTGTCTGTAAATTAACCAAATCGGGAACAGAACCACACACTTTCCTTCCCTAATGTGCATGGCCCCATTCCTGCACCTCACACGTGGCAGGACTGAGGAGTTGCCACACAGACTGCAGCAGCGAGAGAGCCTCAAAGTTTCTATCGCCCTGCGCTCGAAGAGTTGGCTGGTCCCCGGCATCAAGCACACACAGTCACTCACAAACACACACACACACACGGAGAAATGTTGAAACCAGTGGATAAAGAGCGCCTTGGAGCCAACAAAAAAATACTGCATTTTCTGTGAAATAAACAACTAGCATAGAACCAATTTGGTCTCTCTTCTGCCACCCAGGAGAAATGCTCCAAAATGAGTGGAGAAAGAGTTGCTGGGGCCAAGAAAGCAAGCATAATACCCATGAGATTAGTGCCTAATCTAAGTAAATCCTCCTCCCAGTTAGGGTGTGTTCGCAGCAAAGGACATTGGGAAAACACAGCAGGGGGCCCCAGGGCCTTATAAAAATCCATTCCCTCTGCCCACCTGGCCATTTGCCAGTGACCTCCTCCTGCAGAGGACGTAAAGGCATTTCCTCCTTCGGACAGGGGCATCCCGTCCATTGGAAGGGAAGTCAGAGGGTAGAAGTGTGTATCTACGAAAAGGAAGACAGAGGATGATGGAAATGCACAGGACCCGGGAGGACCCTCAGGGAGGACCAGGTAGGGCCCAGATTCCTGTCTGTGCAGACTGGTTTGGGGAGACTGTTGTGCGGGCTAGGAAAGCCAGGGACACAGGTCTGGGCTGAGAAAGGCGACAGGCTGCAGTCAATGTGCCATGGTGCTGCTAAAGGTGGTGGGGAAAACTAGATGCTTTGTGGGGGTGGTTCTGCCAGCTTTGCCATGTCCTGGGACCCGGGGAGCCACTGGGAACTGGAAGTCACTCTGGGAGCCTGGCTTTATTAACTGGCCCCCAGAGGTCTAGGGATGGGTGAGGGTACACTCACTACTGTCTCCTCTGTACCCACAGCTGTCCCTGGGTACAGACAGGTGGCCACCGGCTCCAGGAACAAGAGGCGGAGAAGCCCGGCTGATTCCCCTGGTAGTCGACACCAAGAAACGGGAAACCCGGAAGAGAAGATCAGGGCACGACCTACCCCTGCCCGCGACAGAGCTAAGGAGAAGTCCGATGCCACCAGAGCGGGGAGTCACCGCAGAGGAGGCAGGTGTCTGGGCTGGGCGTCTGGGGGAGGTGGGGATCAGAGCGCAGCACCTGGCTCAGGGAGCTGCTGCACTTCGCTGCTTCGAGTTTTAAAGGGCGGGGGTGAAGGCACTCTGGACTTGGCACCGGGTTCCACAGGACGCAGGAAGGGGCTCCCAGAACTGGGCGTGGAGGCAAGCTGGGGAAGCGGGGAGCATTTAGGCAGGGCCAAGGAGGGGCTGGGAGGGGGCTGGGACCTCGCAAACGAGTCCCATAGCGCTGTGCGCGGTCAGCCTGACACCTCCATCTCCCACTCCCCCGCAGGTGCTGGGCGCGGGGCCCGGCGCCCACGTGATGGGAAGAACCGGCCCAGATCCCCGAGGACCACCACCGGCCTGGGACGCAGGCCTGACTTCCCGCAGGAGCGGCCCACCTCCCCGAAGCGCCGCCGACGCCTTTCCCCAGAAGCCCGCGTCTCCCTGTCCACTCCAGTGTCCCGCGTCTTGAACCATCTGGGCGGGCTGGAGGTGGCCCTGGAAGAGCTTCGGGCTCCCGGGGGCGCCTTCCTGCCAGGGCCGGGCGGCCGCGGCACGCAGCCCACCGCCAGGCAGCGCGCCTGGCTCACGTGGCAGCTGGCGCACGCCGGGGCCGCCCTGCACGGGGCGCTCGCCACGCTCCACGCCCTGCTGGCTGCGCAGCCCTGCCACGCGGGCCCGCCGCCCTCCGCGCCTTCTCCTGGGTGGCCTTAGCTGGCGCCCAGCAGCGAGCACCCTCGCCTTTTGCCGCGGCCAGTCCCTGTGCCCCAGAGAGAACTGCGACTCTGCGCTGCAAACTCACACCGCAGTGGACCGCAGCAAGTTGCACAGGGAAGCCGGGGGCCTCCCCCAGCCAGCAGGGCAGAAATAAGCACGTCCCTCCCTCCCCACAGTTGAGCAGGAGCAGTCACCCGCCCCTGCGGGATCCCCCCTCGGGAAATCGCCCCTGGCTCTGCAAGCCAACTTCCCCTTCCGTTCTAGGCACCGGAAGGGAGACACGGGTTTCCTTCCGGGGCTCAGCTCCAAGAAGAGCAGCGACTCTGATGGATTGGGACCCTTCCACCATGGCATTTTATCGTGTTTTATTTGAGAAAAACAACTGTGGCGCTTGCGGTTTCACTTGTGGTCGGCTTTTTGCAGTCTGAACGGCTCAAGACCCTCCCTGGACTTACACCTTTATAGGGAATGCACCGTCTTTATTTGACGTTCTGGGTGTACTGGTCTTGACATTACAATGCCCTGTCCTTTGATTCTCCATTAGCTTCTCGGTGTGTCCCAAGAAATATCCTTAATATTTATAGCCTTTGCCGCTAGGGTTAAGTAAATTCCATGCACGTGTTCTGTGAGCCTCCGAAATTTTTTGCTTTCCCACTCATGTCCCAGTTGTAATAATTCCCATTTGTACCCTCTGCCTTGGCACGTATTAATTGGGCAGAGATGTAATTTGTGTAGCTACGATGCAGTAGGTGCGAGTTCAAACCTCAATAGAATGTTTTCAATGGTATAAAGACCCCTGTGATGACTACCTCCCAGAGTTTTGACGCTGGCATTCAGCTTTTGCTAACAGAAAGATGGGAGGTGAGCACCTAACCTGTGGTGAGCACTTCGCCAATTTCGGAGGAGTTGGAGCGGAACGTTCTGCTGCTTGTCTTGAAACAGGTGCTCTTTTCTTTGAAGATATGTATGACAGAGTGCATCTGCCTGAGCTCTTCACAAAGGAGCTCACCTGCGGGTGGTGGGGGACACTCAGACAGGTACCTTGGGCTCATAAGAGCAGTCAGACTTAAGCTAGAAACCAATGCACTTGGAATATTAACGTGCAATTTAGAAAGAGTCTGAGATGTAGATAAAATTCTCCAGGTCATAAGACGATTCATGTCAATTCCAAACTAGCCCTATAACCATTACATGTTCTTTCAGTGCCTTTCCTTTTTTCTTTGCTCTTACTATTTTGTAATCTCATACATTCCCTAATATTCAAGGAGAAATGAGAATAAACGAATATATTTATGACATATGATGTGATTTTTTTATCTATGTTGTATATTCATTGGGATTTGATTAAGTTAAGCTAATTAAGACAACTGTCCCCTCACATGCTTCTCATATACCTATTGTGACAATTTGAACTTCTACTCTTAAGAGTTCTATCCTCAGAGCAATTTTCAACTGTCCAGTACATTCTTTTCACTAGTACTCAAATCATGTTGCTGTACCATAGATGTCTATAGTTTATTAAGCGTTTGTATGGGATGCTTGTGTCACTTCACTATTTTCTCTCGTTTCTATCCTCCCACTACCCCAGGCTGTGGCAGCCCCTGTTCTACCCTCTTCTTTTGTGAAGTTCAATATTTTTCAAGACTCTACATGGAAATGGGATCATTTATGATTTTAGCACTCTCACCTTTTTTAGAGCTTTGCCCTTCTGCCTCAGAAGCATTTTAGACTGTGCAATGCAAATTTATTGTGCAAGGGCTGATGAAGTCATCTGGTATGAGTTGTTAAGGTGCTCCCTCAGTCTAGCCGAAATACGCATGTGTCAGCAGTAGGTCAGCAGGGAGCAGTCTGTCACTCCTGCAGGTGGCACTGGAGGAGAATGGTTTCTGTTCCTGGAATAGGTCTTTAAGTATAGGCATTGTAAGGAAGAGATAATTTTCTTTGGGGGGTATCAGATTATTGTGGACCCTTCATTTTTTCATTTTTTATTTAAAATTAAAGCTCTCACAATGAAATTATAAAAAGATAGATTTTATATTTTTTTTCTTTTTTTTTTTAGTGCACTGCAATGAATGGTTGCAATTTTTTTGGTTTCATGCTCATTTGGGTTGTTACTGTTGATCATATAGAGACTTGCCTGGAATCAGACCTTTAAATTGTTTGCCCATACTGATTATTTGGGGAATTCTGTAGGTGTTGTTTTATTAAATCATGTCTTCCTTTGTTCATAGGCCAGTAGGTTCTCCATGTGGAATATTGAATAAATAAATTTTGGTTAGATTTATACATTTATTTTTCCATTTCAATTATTTTCATTTTTACTGGAGTCTTTTCCATTGTTTCCACATTGTTTTTCAATATGTTTCTTTGTTTATAGAAATTTAATTTACCTATATTAATGGAGATATGTAAATTCATGCATCAATAAATATTTACAAATGTGTACACAGCCATGTAACCAGTGCAGCAACCAAAACATAGACTATTTCTATCATGTCATTTATCAATCATTACTCCACCCCAATCCAAAAATATGGACCCTAGGCCTCTTCTTTAAAGGAATTTTTTGACAGTTATAGTGAGGTTTATATCTCATGTTCTCAATTTGTTGTCCCTACTCCAAAATTTTTCCATTAAATACTTGCTTTGCACACCACTCTTCATATTTTACTTCATTACTTGTTCTTATTAGTAGAATGATAGACACAGATGAAACAGAAGGGTCTACAAATGGCAGGAGCCCTGGCCATGTGAACTCAGAGATGCAAGACAATGTTAAGGCAATATTACACAGGCAATATTAAAGCATTTTCTCCCAGGGAAACCTGTGTTTTGGAGGGAAGGGAGAATATTGAGGACCTATCAAGGATGGAGAAAGAACAGATGGGTCGAGACCCTTAAGAGGACTCCAAAAGTAGACTAGGTAGGGTTTCAGATTCTTCTTTGAGGAGATTAAGGTTGGAAGGTGGCACTAGCCTTTGCACTTATATCTGAAGTGCCATCTTAGTTAACTCTCATTCATGTTTCAGATGTTAATTCAAATCTTCTTCAGGAAAAGCTCCTAAATTGCTAAGACTATATTACAAGCTCTCATAATACTAAGTATCTTTTCTTTAAATCAATTACCACAATAATAATTTTACATTTTAGCTTTGCGTTTATTTGATAATGCCTATCTCCTCCCTTGGATCCTAATCTCCATACAGGAACAGTGTTTTAGGTTTTTTTCTCATTAATGTATCCAGAATTCCTAGCATAGTTTCTGGCACATAGTAGATGCTTAATAAATACTTGTTGATTGAGTAATGAGTTATTGAATGAATGGATGAGAAAGCATTGACATATAGGATCACACAGTTCTCTTTTCTTTTATGGTAGAACCTTACACAAAATCAGTTTGTGGGACATTTCCTAGAGATTATTGTAAAAAGTTCCTCATAGTCAAGAGCCAAATACAGGGTAATTTGAGAATGGAGTTAGAAACTCACGTACCTAGAATGTAGAGATCGTCCAGTGTATCTACCAGTGTTACGGTGCAACAAAGAATGCTACAGACCACAATCTCAGGCTGAAGGAAGAGGAGAGACTCTTTTCCTTTTGAAGAGCTCCCATACCTCTCCATAGGTAAGGGACTATGGTAAAGGGACTATGAGAAAAGTGGAAATCTGGCCATTCTGCAAACAGGACTTGGGATATGAATGCTTATCAGCCGGCTGCATAGAGTAGGCTTTGGAATGCATGGGAGTGTGACTGATGTTGGGTCCCTTCCCTTTTCTTTATATCCTTAAGGAACAACAAGGAAATAACAAAACAAATGTAGATTTATTGCATATCACTAACTAGATTTCTTTAGAATAATGTGTTTACTGACGCCATAGATTTTATCTATATGATCTTTCCAGACATTCTACCTATATGTTCTTTGCTTTGATCTTGCATGCCTTTCCCTGCAATAAATACAAAGGTCTGGAGAGGTATGGGAGCTCTTCGAAAGGAAAAGAGTCTCTCCTCTTCCTTCAGCCTGAGATTGTGGTCTGGAGCATTCTTTGTTGCACCGTAACACTGGTAGATACACTGGACGATCTCTACATTCTAGGTACGTGAGTTTCTAACTCCATTCTCAAATTACCCTGTATTTGGCTCTTGACTATGAGGAACTTTTTACA
>CAUYSK010001629.1:0-73471 GCA_963575035.1 Avahi laniger | reverse complement strand
ATCTATATGACATGCTCTGAAAATACATAAGTGAGTAAAGTCATGGCCCTTGCTCTGAAGGAATCCATTAACTAGATGGTCCTTTTTTTTTTTTTTTTGAGACAGAGTCTCACTTTTGTTGCCTGGGCTAGAGTGAGTGCCGTGGTGTCAGCCTCACTCACAGCAACCTCGGACTCCTGGGCTCAAGCAATCCTTCTGCCTCAGCCTCGCGAGTAGCTGGGACTACAGGCGGAAGCCATCACACCCAGCTAATTTTTTATTTCTATTTTTAGTTGACTTGCTAATTTTTTCTATTTTTAGTAGAGACGGGGTCTCGCTCTTGCTCAGAGCTGGTCTCGAACTCCTGAGCTCAAGCGACCCTCCCGCCTCGGCCTCCCAGAGTGCTAGGATTACAGGCGTGAGCCACCACACCCGGCCAACTGGATGGTCCTTGATTGCTCAAACTATGGTCCTTGGACAACCTGTATCAGAATTAACTAAAGTATCTGTTGTAAAAAATGCAGATTCCCAGACTCAACCCCAAACCTACTCAATCAAACTTTCTGGAGGATCTAATTTTTATATCTAAGTGATTCTAATATATATTAAAAATTTGGAAACAGTTTATTGATAGTAATGAACACAAGTAAAGTAACTTCCTAAATCGCATTAAGTATGTTATACACGAAATGCTCTGGAAAACACAGGAGGCAATGATTAAGTCTGCCTAAGGATGGGGCCAGGTGAGTTGCATATTGAAGGATGAGTAGGATTTCAGCAGGTAAAACAGGAAAGGTGAACTATGAGAAGAAGAAAAGTAAAGAGTATGTTTGGGTACCAGAACAGTTCATTGGAACAGAAAATCTGGGTGAGAGGTGGGGAGCCTAATTAGATGTAGTGGGGAGGAGACAGGGTAGGACTAACAGAAGCAGGGCTGGAAAGGTTGGATGGAACCAAATTAGGAATAGCCTTTAAAAGCCTGTTCTTTCAAAAGCCTATTCTAATAGCCTTGGGCAAAATTAGTTATTCTCTTTTGCATTCCCAAAGCATTCTATGCAGTACCTCCATTCCAGCACTCGGGGAGCATATAATGCATCTGTTCACACAGTAGTACCAACCAGTGTGAGCATCTTGGGGGGCAGGAGAGATCACATCTTAGATTTCTATTTATTCCCAGTGCCTAGTACAGTATCTACCATAAACGTTAAATAAACCAATTAATCAGTTATTCTGGTAGACTGTCAAATGTTACTATAGTGATAAAAATAAGGTTCAGAGTGATTAAGTGACTCTCTACAGGGCACATAATAGGTAGCATGACCTATTAGGTCATCCCCTATATAGGCAGGGGATGAAAAAATGGTCTTGAGACTATAATAACTCCAAGGTTCCTTCCCCATCCAGCCCTGAGTATTCCAGTTCACAGAACATTTCATAATAATGCGTTTTTGAATATGCGGCAACCATCGTCACAGTCTCATTTGGATATGCTTTGTCTTTCACACTCTATGTACGGACCCTAATTTCATCCCATTCGTATTCTTCCAGAGAACTGAGTATGGTGCTCAGTGCGTGTCATTCAGTAAAAGTTTGATCTTAAAATTAGTTTATTTGAAGGTAAAAATCACCTATAGAAAAGTAAGCTCGACATTAGCAATTTCAATTACACACTCTATCATTTTCAAGCAAGTTTCTTCTGCTGATCTATATCCAACTGCTCTCCAGTACAACTTCCTAAACCTACTTAAAAACCAATCCCAGCGCAGGACCCAGGACAGAAGATTCAACTAACATCGAAGTGTTCAACATGGATCATGCACCGTACAAGGCATTTTTAAGCACTCTCTCAGCAGAAAGTGTATTAGCAGGATGTAGAAATCAGCTATAAATGATGTACATACATGTTAACAGCTATAAATCAGCCTCAGCTGCTCCAGATAGAATTTATTTATAAAGTGTAAGAGTCCATAATCCTGCATCGTTCAGTATATATTTTATAGCTAAATATACTACAATTGAAGAGCTGTATCATAGAATGTATTTCCCAAAAATGTCACTTTTTGTAACAGCCAAATATTAAACATAGTTGTACTAAAATTAATAGTCTTTAAATTAATTAATTATGTAGTATTTTAATCTTAAATAATAATCTTTATTAGAGGGGAAAAGGACCAATTAGCAATTATGAATTACAGGACATTTTAAAATAAAAACATAAGATAAAACAATAAAAAACTAAAACGAACAAGTCCATTTAGCACTATAAATTAACAGCAAGCAAAACACTAGCAAATATTTGGTTCCACAATTCTAAACAACAGATAAGAATTTGCTAAAGTGGGGATACTTAAATTTATAAATGACTAAGAGCAGTAGCAAAATTCTTTTCTCTTGAGGTTAAATATTTCTTCTGAAATCTCCTTTGTGTTATTTAGCAAGGTTTTTTCTCCTTTGATAGAAAAGCAAATATTATCCCAACCCGTTCTGAATATATTGGGATACAATTTAATAGAGTGCTAGTTTATTGCTTTTTTAAAAAATAGGACCTTCCATTAATACAATTTTGAAAGAATTCTAGGATGGACTACTTTCTTCTGTTACTTTCTAGGACTATAATAAAACATCTGTATCTATTATAATAACTCCTCAAAATATTATACTACAGTACAGTACTATTTGTACAGTACAATATAAACAATAGGCAGACAACCTATAATATACTTTTGAGAAATGAACACAAAGGAATATATTCATAAAAAATATTTATTACAAGTACAGAAACCAAGACAATTAATTACTAAAGTTATTTAGGCATACCATAAATCAGGAACAGCAACATAAGCAGGAGGATAAATGAGAGGAAAAAGGAAACATTTTAAAGGAATGCTATCATGAGTACCGAGGAAAGTTGTAAAAGATAAGTCAAGAGCAAAAGGGGGAAAAGGAAATACAGGCCAAAAATATGTAACGGAAAATCAGACAAAGGCAGTTTCTTAATTATAATTAGAGTGTTCAGTTGACTAATAAACTTATACAATCTAAGTTGTATCCAATTTCCAAAGACAAACTACATTGCAGAGCAATTTTATTACCCTTAAAACATTTTTTTCACCTCTTCTAAAAATAGAATCCAATTGGAAAAGGAAAAATTATGAAACGTGTTTCTCTTCTGTTTTTAAATAGCTTTACAAAAAATGTCATAGAAAATTTATTTTCTCTTCAGAGCTAGAGCCAACTGATGGAACAGAAGGTCTCTGAAAGTAACTGACAGAAAACTTGAAAAATTCTATTTGGATTTCTGTAAAATGTTGACAGAGATTTTCTTCTGTTTTATAAAGTTAGGTAAAGTATAGCCTAAAGGCCAAGAGGAAGAATAAAACTCTGGGGACTCTTCTAATTCTACAATTCCACTGAACTACCCACATCCTTATATATGATCTTCTTTCTAACTGAGAAGGCCAGCACTTGGCATAAACCAGACGTGGATATCCACACAGCCCCTGCAGTGCCTAGCAGAGTACATGGTGGAAGACGAATGCCTTAACTGAAGGGCTGAAAAATGTGAGCACATGTTATTACAGACACATATACACATATATATGTATGTGTACATGTATACATCAATTCACTCATTTTAACTTTAAGTAGAACTTTCAAAAAAACAGAAAAACATTTATCTACCTACCTTAGATTTGTCTTAATATATTTTTTCCTGCCACATTTGCTCATTATTAAGACATTTGTAATCAATGCTTTTGCTCCTTTCCCGTTTTCTTCTTTATTTATCCTGCAGTAAAATTATAATGATGAATTGGGAGATCATAACATTTTATTTAAAAAAAAATTAAAATCTCTCAAAACTAGGCTAGGAAGAATATTCTAATTTCTATAAAACTAAAAAGACTAGAAAGCTAAAAAAAAAAAACCCTGTATTGATTTTTTAAAAGTCTTACTTCTGTATTCTTCTTATCTTCCTAGAGAAAAACACTTCACAAAACTTACATGGTGCACTATTCTCAGATTATTCTCTACTGAAGAGAAAGCACTGCTGTCTAAATCATCTAATACACACTAAGTATAACTCATAAGTATCAGCCGATTTTTTTAAAGATAATGATCATCTAATAAGCTTAATGAATTTGCCATTTTCTTAAATTTCACTCCACTGCAAGAAAATTTTCAACCATCTTTCATTTACAATAAATTCAAACTTGGGTTTTGTCAAGAATTTTTACTCCAAACAAAATATCGGCAGTTTATTCAAAACCTCCTTCTGATAGTGTTCAATTCATTTAAAAAGACTGGTTTAGACGCTGTAGCAATTAAACTTCCTTTTTTACTAATATCTTTTTAAAATACATATTTGACGTGCAGAATTCGAGGTAAAATTGGCAAAAAAAAGCAAAAAAGCTAAAGAACATCTGAGAGTCCTTAATTTATTTTACAGCTGGAAAGAACAATCCAGCCCATCGCTAAGTACCTTCTAGGCGTCTGTGCCAGCAACAGTGGTGCTCGGCCACAGACACGCCTCTGTCAAGGTCCCCTCCTAATTAAGGGTCTCCTCTGAAATGGTTTCTTTTTTTTTTTTTTCTGAGACAGAGTCTCACTCGCTTGCCTGGGGCGAGTGCCGTGGCGTCAGCCTAGCTCACAGCAACCTCAAACTCCTGGACTCAAGCAATCCTACTGTCTCAGCCTCCCAAGCAGCTGGGACTACAGGCATGCACCACCATGCCCGGCTAATTTATTTCTATATATATTTTTAGCTGTCCAATTAATTTCTTTCTATTTTTTAGTAGAGACGGGGTCTCGCTCTTGCTCAGGCTGGTCTCCAACTCCTGAGCTAAACAATCCGCCCGCCTCGGCCTCCCAGAGAGCTAGGATTACAGGCGTGAGCCACCGCGCCCAGCCTTGAAATGGTTTCATACCATCCCAGTCAATTTTGAAACTGCAGACAGCAGGCAGGTTTGCCACACCTCACTAAGGGCACTAAGGCAATGGTTACTGCCGCTGCCACCTGTCCCCAGCATACGGCTGAAAGATGGGAGGACACTTGGACCAGGCTACGTGAGCAAAGCACAAGGGTGGTGCCATGCCCTGTGATCAAATTTTATTCCGTGATCTATCGTGCTAGCATTTTACTTAGTGACATCTTATATGCCTTAAAAACTCTATGACCAAGAGTGCAGGGACCATTTATTTACTAAACAGTGACCTGCACCCAGTGTATGCCAGGCCCTCATGCTGGGCACTGGGACACAGAGGGAAACATTGCTCCCCAGGAGACTGCACTCTAAAGAGGGGGACAGATGTGTAAAGACTAATGATGATGAGCCGGGCGCGGTGGTTCACGCCTGTAATCCTAGCACTCTGGGAGGCCGAGGTGGGAGGATCGCTTGAGCTCCAGAGTTCAAGACCAGCCTGAGCAAGAGCGAGATTCCATCTCTACTAAAAATAGAAATATATTAGCTGGACAACTAAAAATATATGTAGAAAAAATTAGCCAGGCATGGTGGTGTGTGCCTGTAGTCCCAGCTACTCAGGAGGCTGAGGCAGGAGGATTGCCTGAGCACAGGAGTTTCAGGTTGCTGTGAATTAGGCTGACGCCACGGCACTCTAGCCTGGGCAACACAGTGAGACTCCATCTCAAAAAAAAAAAAAAAAACTAACGAGGATCACAGCACCGTATCACAGAAATACCTGCTCGTTTTTACATTTCTCTTGGAAATAGTTTTAGTTTCACTTGTTGAATAAGTAATATAATACATTCTTATGGTTCAAAATTTTAAAAAGAGAAAAAGATATTCAGCAAAGTCCAGGAACAGCCACTCACTTCCTCTTCCCAGAGGCACCAGCTTCCTGCCACCATAGCCACAGGATGTCAAGAGGAAAACTGGCCTCATACCAGAATTACAAAGATAAACGTGCTCTTGAGTCAGAATTATCAGAAAATGATTTCATTCCAACTACTCTCTGAAGAAGTCATCGATGATTGACTGCCAAATCTAAAAGGATGCTTTTTAGTCCCCATCTTAACATCCCTACAGCATTTCCTACCCTCCCTGAAATTTTGTCCTCCTTGAATTCTTTGACATCACTTTCACGCTCTTCTTTCAAATTATCTAGCCCTTCGTTCTGTCTTCTTTGGCCCAGTCTTTAATAAAGGTTGGCATTCCCCAGGTCACAACAATCTTCTCCACCCATTCTCCCTGGGCTACTTCATCCTTATTTGCTGAGTCTCAAATTTCATCTCCAGCCTAAACCTCACTCCTGAGCTCTAAACCTGCACATATGTATCTGCCTATTAGATGTTTCTTTATGGTCTGCTCACAGATCCTCAAACCCAAAATGTTCAAAACTAAACTAAATCTCCCTTGCTTTGCAGCTCTCCTCTTATCTCAGGGACTGACACCACCGTTGACTGAGCCACCCTATCTGGGTGGGGGAGGACTCCTGTCTTCATTCCTCACTTCCCTGGTCCCCAATATCTGAAGTGGCAACGTGGTCTAATAGTAATGGCATGGTAGTGGTATGGTGTAAAGAGCGCTGGCATCAGTGGCTGATCGGGGTGTGAACTTGAGTTCTATCACTTGCTAGTTGTGCGATCTCAATTATTTAATTTCTCCAAGCATTCTTTCCTGTCAATGGAGACGACACCAATCATGCTGTGAGGAGGGAGTGCAGTGAGGAATGCAAAACGTCTCACTGTGCTTGGAATATAGGCTGGGAACATTGGCTTACTCTGCCCCAACAATTCTACCTCCTAAATACCTCTCGATTCTGCTCTATTCACTACATCCTCACTGCCACAGGGTTGACTCCGATCATCTCTTGACACAATCAAAGCAATAACAATCTCTACCTATACTTACTTTACCTTGCTCAAACCTCATCTCAACCTCTTGGAATCCACTCTACTAGAACACAGCACTCCATACGAAATGCAAATCCAAACATGTTATTTCCTCATTTATGTGCACATATGGAAATAACATTCACCGGAAATCAAGCAGGTGAAAGGGGAAGAAGGGGGTGGGTAAATGGGTAAATTCACACCTAATGGGTACAATGCACACTATCTGGGGGATGGGCACACTTTGACTCAAAGGGTACAAAAGCAATTTATGTAACCAAAACATTTGTACCCCTATAATATTCTGGAAAAAAAAAAGAATCCTCCCATGGTTCCCCTTGCCTTAAGGATAACTATCCTGGCCGGGCGCGGTGGCTCACGCCTGTAATCCTAGCACTCTGGGAGGCCGAGGCGGGTGGATCGCTCAAGGTCAGGAGTTCTAGACCAGCCTAAGCAAGAATGAGATCCCCAAGCAAGAGCGAGATCCCCATCTCTACTAAAAAATAGAAAGAAATGATCTGGACAACTAAAAATATATATGGAGAGAAAAAATTAGCCAGGCATGGTGGCGCGTGCCTGTAGTCCCGGCTACTTGGGAGGCTGAGGCAGGAGGATCCCTTTAGCCCAGGAGTTTGAGGTTGCTGTGACCTAGGCTGATGCCACGGCACTCTAGCCTGGGCAACAGAGTGAGACTCTGTCTCAAAAAAAAAAAAAAAATTATTTTGCCTGGATATGAATTTCTGTGCCATATTTGCAGGAAAGCCATCTATCATACTAACAAAAACTTTCTATCACCTATTAGGTTTGATTACAAAAATAACATTTGGCATTCACCTTACTTTTCACCAGTATGTTGCTCTATTCGCCCTCTGATGTAACAGCTGCAATTAATTTCATTGCTCTCAGCATCCTTCAATATACAGCTTTCTATACAGATTATATTTAAAATATGTTGATTATTCTACAAAGGACATTTTGGGGACAAATGGTGAAATCTGGACATGGACTGTGTATTAAAAAGATAATAAAGTAAATGTTGCAAAATGCTAATATAAAAATAAGTAAATAAAATATATTGATTAAAGAAAGGATAGTATAAAATTTATACTTACTTTGATTGTTGTTAAGATTCTTTAAAAAAGAAGAAAAAATAAACTTATACCTAGAAAAATTTGAACACCTACTCTGCTGTGGTTATTTTCTGGAAAAATTAGGCATATATTAACTTCTTGGGTAGCTTTGCTAAAATATAAAAGCTTACTTAACCAATTTCCAGCTCACCAACCAACTTTCCACATTAACCTACGTTCTCCACTCATTTTGTAAAACCTGCGTTTAGCTAATGCCTGCCGAAGTTCTCCACTGTGCCCAAGCACTTCTGTTCCAACAGGGATGTATGTTTACCAAGAGTTAGGTGTGTTTATCACCAAACCTGATTACGCCAGCCATCCCTGTTGCAATTTGGAAATTTTGTTAAATAGTAGATTAGATGAAATGATTAAATAGGTTAAATTATTAAAAAGAGAGCGCTGTTCCTCTGAAAACTAAGTCTAATGCTTTGGAAAGACAACAAAGGCAATTTTTTTTTCTTAAAAAAAAAATCCTGCCTCTGGACTAGATATTATAGTTCAAGAGATCTATAAAATATAAGAGAAATATCATAAAAATGAAGAGTTCTTTATGAGACACTTGCAATACAAACTAAGTTCTTGCTGCACTTTCAAAAACCCAAAAATGGAAACTGCAAGAAAGGCTTTAAAAAAAAAAAAAAGAAGAAAAGCCCACTCCAAAACACTGCCATGAGCATAGCCAAAATAAAAAGAAAAGAATGTGGAATAAAAGGCATTGCATCTCTTACGGAAGCAGCAAAAGAAAGACAACACAGAAAAGTACAATCTCTTTCTTCGGTTCTGTGACGAAGCAAGATTTTAGTTCTTTGGGAAAGAACATTTTCATAGGTTAATTATAATTTAAGTAGCAACAGCAAGTAAGGAAGGCTCTGAAGCTCATATTATACAGCTGGTCCTCCTCAACCAAGTTGATTAAAATGTTGGGAGACGGTGGGTCTCACTAAAAGAGAGAACTCCAAACACTCATGTATCTGAAATTGACCAAGGATGAGCCTATGGTTACTTATTATGTATTTCAGGTGAAGGAGATGGGTACAGGTAAAACAAAGATAGCAGTAACAGGAAATTATGTCACTTTTAAAGTCTTGCTCCCACTCTTTGTGAAGCAAAGTTACAATAACTTTCAAATAACAATCTTTACACTTTCATGTAAAAACAGAAGTAGCCAGGAGGAATACTTGTAAATAAATATTTCAAACACCAGTAAATAATGTCTTTAATGTTTCAAACATGAATTATACATACAATCAGGAGGCTCTCTGATATAGATTTAAGGCTACTCCAACTTAATTGCTTGAGACATCTGTTATTATTTAAGAAATCTTAACTCTTCACTCAAATTACTAAGGATTAACTAGTCAAGCATCTCTTTCTTTTTCAATTCATTTCCCACCTGCTGCCTGCTTTTGGCTACTTCACAATGAATCCAGGAGTCAGCTGCTGAGGAGGAAATGAAAAATGAAATTCCAAATAATCGTGGCCTATCTCCAGCCTTTCAACCACCAGCACTTGATGAAGGGAAACCAAATTTTAAAATTTTGGGGAGAGTCACTTGCTTGACTAGATTCACTGTAAGGTTTTGCTTTTCAATGGCATGTTTTACTACACACTAAGCACATTTCAAAACACTTTTCTACACATATTAAGTACAAATGCATTGACTACTAGTTAGTAAGTCTGGGAAAGTAGATAAGACATTTGAATTAGCTGAAGTTCAGAGAAAAGAATTTCGACATTATTTTACTTACCCAGATTGGTCCTATCTTGTATATCTGAACAAAACTGGTATCTTTCTAAGTATAGAAACATGCCTAATTAAACATAACTCCTCCAGTAACTTTAAGAAAGAAAGCATTCTAAGCATCCATATATTAATACAATAACATGGGTCTTTATGCATATAGTTACCCCAATTCCAGAGCTAGAAGTTTTCATCATAATCAGTGGTAGGCTATAAATTCCAGTTAAAAACATTTCTAAGCCAAAAGAAAAATAATCATTTTTTTGTGCTATCAATGAAAAAAACAGGCTGTCTGAGATTATGAACAAAACTGTCTGACATTTTGTCATTCTGAGTTAGGATGACCTAATTATAAGTTCACTGTGTTAAAAAAAAAAAAAGCTTTACTAGGATAACTTTGAAGAAACTGAGTTTATTTTGTGAAATCTTCAAGTAAAATATTAGAATCATATTAGCCCCACTTTTAAATTTTCACAGGATTTTATTCTGACATTTAATCAGTCTGGTTATACTATTGTTTATGATAAACACAGGAAGATGCTTCCCATCTGGGGAGAGCTGGAAGGCTTCAAAAGCGCCTGATGAGGAAGAGTCGCTAATAAGGTTTTCTTAGAGCAAGCATCCTTCCTGACCAATGAGACAGTTATTCAAAGTCTTTAAGCAAAAATACCCTATAACTTCATTGTCTATGTATTTCCGCTGCTTATAAAAATTGTTTCACATATACCTTGCCAGTTATTTCCAATAACACTCCTAGGAAGGCCAGTCACAAGATGTGCAAATAGATATTTTATTTTTTAAACCTCGCTGTAACTACAGTCATGCGTTGCCTTATGATGGGGATACGTTCTGAGCAGTATGTCATCAGGCCATTTCATCCTTGTGCAAACATCACAGTGGTGTAGTTACACAAACTTAGATGGTATAGCCTACTACACACCTAGGCTACAAACCTACATCATGTTACTGTACTGAATACTGTAGGCAATTGGAACACAGTGGTATTTGTGTATCCAGACGTAAATAAACATAGAAAAGGTAACGCATGGCCCTGTGACGTTACTATGGCTAGAACATCACTAGGCAATAGGAATTTTTCAGCTCCATTACAATCTCCTGGGACCACCGTCATACATGTGGTCCACCAATGACTGAAATGTCACTATGTGGTGCATGACTGTATACCAATAAGGCTTAAGGCGTTTTCATGAGTAATATCAAGATAATTCCCACTAATGTTATTTTCAGGTTTTCTTCTTTGTCCTTATTTTTTTTTTTTTGAGATAGAGTCTCACTCTGTTGCCCAGGCTAGAGTGCCGTGGCGTCAGCCCAGCTCACAGCAACCTCAAACTCCTAGGCTCAAGCAATCCTCCTGCCTCAGCCTCCCGAGTAGCTGGGAGTACAGGCATGCACCACCATGCCTGGCTAATTTTTTCTATATATATTTTTGGTTGTTCAGCTAATTTCTTTCTATTTTTTAGTAGAGACGGGGTCTCGCTCTTGCTCAGGCTGGTCTCGAACTCCTGAGTTCAAACAATCCATCTGCCTCGGCCTCCCAGAGTGCTAGGATTACCAGCGTAAGCCACCACGCCTGGCCTGCCCTTATTCTCTGCTGGATATCACACAGCATCAGAAAATGAAAGCCCAGGAGTAAAAGCATTTACTCTTAAGAACAACACTCTTTATTAGGTAGATTCCTATGGAAAAAAGCATTTCAAATACCTTACATATTGTTTAAAAAGAAATTAACATAATTATTTAAAATGTTCATTTCTACTTCATGTGTAATGGATGAGATACATTTTTCCGGAAATCTGTACTAAGTTCCTGCATTGATAATATTGAAATGTTACTCAATGTACAATAACTTTTATTCATTTTTTTGACTTTTTTTTTTCAAGTGTGCTGAGAAGGCGCCCTGTGTGATTGGTGCGCGAAGATGCACTGCCTGCGTAACTTTTAAAACTGACTTTTATATATGGAATCCATCAGTTCAATAATGTAGAAGCACTTAACAAAATTCAGACAGTTCAGGCTATTTCCTTATCTACTAGTTGATTGCACATCAAAATATGGGAGGCCCAGGTGGGAGGATAGCTTGAGCTCAGGAGTTCAAGACCAGCCTGAGCAAGAGTGAGACCCCATTTTTACAAAAAAAAAAAATTAAATTAAAAAAAAAAGAAAAAAATCAATGGTTCTAAAACTGCTCTAAAAAATAAAATCTCTCAGTGGTTCAGCTGTCCAGTGTTTGCACTGTTCAGTTTTAAGGAATTTATCTAAATGGAACAGGACATTTAAAAGTTTTCCAACAGACTACTCCCTTCAATAATAAACCTGGCCCAATTTTCTGGCCCAATACTTACTTGTAGAGAATATCAACTTGGGAGAAACAGGATCAGAAATACGTCTACACTGGTGCAGATTCAGTCAAGGTTCCTTATGTATGTTAACAATCTGCAACTCTTCCTTACTGTTCATGAAATGCTCATAATTCTAAACAAGACTTCATATTTTAATCATGCAGTGACTCACCTCATAGGAAACTAGAATACAGTCTATTAACCTGTGGAATCTGGAGATTGTTGAAATTCATCAGTAGAAGCAAATTTCATTAACTTTTGGGGACCATGCAAAAACAAAGACTAAAAAGCTCCTCTGTGTTTATACATTGAATAAAAATTTATTCATATGCTCTTACCAAAATATGTACACAAAACATCAGTGTAATTACAACTTACTTGACACTCACCAACATGACTGCATATCCACCACAAATAACTGGGAAAGGATTTGTTACATTGACCTATTTACAGACTCATCAAAACAGTGTAATTAACAACACTTCTTATTGACAATGTTTTAAGTGTTTACTCATGCTGGATTGAAGCCGTTTCAATATATCTTTAAGTTAATTGTGTTTGGATCAATCAGTAGTTATGTAAACATCAGTTTTAATACTTAGCATGCCAAAACACTGTTTTCAATTTGCCTTCCTTTGGAAAAAGAAAATTTCCTTCAGGTTCAAAGAGTTAAAGACTTACTATGACTTATGAAGGGCAACAAGTCTGTTATCCAAAAAGCGGATAGAGATTAGGAAAAAAATGTGGTATCCAATGGAAAAAAAAAAAGAGAGAGAGAGAGAATGTGGATTATTAACGTAATCTAATACAATGTTCATTCTGGACCTCTTGCACTGTGCATCTAGGTTTCTATGTGTTTCAAGGGAAGGTGACTGCACTCCCATCCGCAGGGCAGACTAAGTAGAAAAGGAAGAAACTTAGTCGCCTACGCTAGCCGCACTGTAAAAAGCGGCCCTTTTTCAGTCTTAGAGAGGCTGAAATTCAGGCTGGTCCTGTCACTCAAAATTTCTAAAAATTTAACAACAAACATCAACTGATAGCTGCTTTACTGAGCAGCGTGCAGGAAACGCCTAAGTGATTTCAAACTTAGGGATGTGATATAGACAAGTAACAGACAATCAGGTGAATTTCTCTGTTGAACGATGTGTTTATTCCCTGTTCAGCCGGTTCCAGGAACCTTACCAGATGACGCTAAAAAGGCAAAACCCAAAAGTAAACAGTAAGAGAAACTGCGGTTTCTATCAGCTGTCACGGATTTGTTCTTTCTTCGCAGGTTTTATAAAAGTCTTTGTATTCTATCTCATCACATCTATCGTGTCTGGGGACTAAAATGACTCAACGGCGATGTCCCTCCGACTGACATGCCGGAGAAGAAACGGGTTATGTTAATTCACAGCTAAACTGCGTACATAAAACTGGGACAGAGGTGCTGTCAGTCGTCGGCTGCGGTACATAAAACCAACGTCCTTACTTCGGGTTTCCTTTTTCTTTTCAGAGAGTTAGAACCGTACTCGTCAGGGCAGGAGGTTAAGGCTTTCCCAACGCGAACCGGGTTCAAAGGGAGGCAGGGAGGGTCTGGGGGGCGCGGAGCCCGCTCCCAGCTCAGGGGCTACGGATTACACGAAGCCGCCGGACGAGGTGAGCGGCCGCCGCTGCGCCCGGGAGAGGCCCAGGGGCCGGCGGCGGCCTCGGGGGCGGGCGGGCCGCGTCCGGGGGCCGCTCGCTCTCCGAGCCCGGGAACCCGCCGCCTCCGGTCCCGGCCCGCCGCCCCCGGCTCCGCTCCGCCTCCTGCCTCCGCCTCCCGCGTCGCGTCGCCGGCTCCTAGGTCTCTGGGTCCGGGGCCGGCGCGCCACTTACCCGCCGCGATGGCGTTTACGTAGCGGACCTCGTCACTGATTACGGACGGGAGGAGGTGGAGACCGCCAGCCCGGCCGCCGCTCAGCAGCGGCGCCGCCGCCCAGCAACCCCGCGCCGGCGACGGCCCCACGTCGTCCCCACGTCAGCTCTGATGCGGCAGCCGCGGCCTCCCAGCCGAGCCCGGACCAAAAGTAGCGCAGCCGCCGACGGAACCGCGTCCTCGCGCCCCGCCCTCCCCTCCCCCACTCGGCGAGTGTCTCCCGGGGGCCGCCCGGCGGAGAAATCCAAGCTCGAACTCTGCCCCCTGCCGGCCGCCGGCGGGAGTGCGGCGCTGACAATCCAACAATTAAATGGAACGAGAGGAGGGGACGCAGGGGGTACTGGCGGGGGAAGTGGGCCAGGGGGCGGGGCCGGGAGGAGGAACTAGCCTGGGGGCGGGGCGGAAGTCCCAGTCGGAGGCGGGGGCTGGAAACCGGAAGCTGCTCCCACCCTGCCGGATTGCAGGCTAGGGTAACTGCTGGCGTCCGGCCTGAGGGTCCCGAGGCTGTTGCTTTCCAGGCAGCCGGCTGGGGGATCCCAGCCCCAAGCTGAGGCCCGCGGGCGTTGCGGCTCGTTCCCAGCAGGGGCCACATCCTGGAGACCGCGGAGCCTGCTGAGGGGCCTCAGGAGCGTCCCCACCCCCCAGGCCTTGCCCGGGCCGCCATCCTGAGAAGCGCACCCGGGCCCGGGTTGCTCTGCTGGGCCGCCTGGCTCCCCGTGACCGGGTCCGTGCGTCAGCGTCGCGGGGCAGCGGCGAGAGTGCCCACGTAGAGATGGGACGCGGCGGAGCGAGGCTTTTGGGCAACCTGCAAAAAGCCTGCCTAGAAGGGAGGAGAATGTAGTTTTCATCCAGCTGGAAATCGTGGGCTCTCAGGTCGGAGGAACACTTCTGGCCTGTGAACCAGTCACCCATTTATGCATACTTAGGCATACTAAACCGGGGTAAGGTGCCTCAAAAAAGCAGGGCTTTTAGCCTCAAAATAAGTCTCTTTACATTCAGGAAAAAGGAGATTCCAACCTACTAAAACCCAACCTTAGGGTACTCATGAATGTGTCACTCTGGAAACCGCCGTTTCCAAGGACACTCCTTGAAAAGTTGCTGAGAAAAAATAAAGGCATGTATCAACGTAGCGCAGGTAGAGAAGGGATGTTCGTGAAATAATGGAGTACTCTAGAGTGAGAAAATCTTCAGTGCTAGGTTTTGGCCAACCCTACCTACTTCCAGTTGTATCGCATACTAGCAGAGGTAAGAATAAAAACCTGGTTCACGTCCCCCTTTTGCCTTTGGCAGAATTCTGAAGTTTCTCTTTCCAGAGTAATAGACGTTGCCTGTCTCCACCTTTTTGCAATCAATTTCTTATGATGAACATTAACAAATTAATTAAAGATTAAAAGAATCAAAAATTAACCAAGTACTTTGTTAGACAACGCTGGCACAGAATATTTATCATGATTAATACACTGCATTTTAGCTTAGAAAAGGGGGTCATTAGAAAGAAAGGGAAGAAAATAGGATTTCTAAGCCCGGGAAAATCTGTTCATTGTGGTTAAGGTTGACCATGTGCTAGATGAGTAGATTTTCAGTTACCAGGGATTTAAGGGACTGCTTAGAACCAAAGTTAAAGGAAGAATATTATAATAAAAACTGAAGCCACTGAATTCTTTACAACTATGAGATTGTTTGCAGTCGTTAAACTATCATGTCTAATTTTTAAAATCATAAAAATACAATGAAAATCTGCTTTGAAGTGTTTTTCTATGTGTTTTTGTGTTTCTAACTGACAACAAATTCAGCTGCCTGCCAAATTCAGTGTTTTTGATACATAATTTCCATCGTAGCTATTGTCATAAAGAACTTTAAGAATTAGAAAAGTATGAAGCTTGGCTCAGATTGGCCTCTGTTCAAATCTGAGAATTACAGGATTTGAGAGAATTAATGTAGACACTTGGTTCTGTTTTGTCAACATTTTTTGGTAGAAAAATGGTAGTAATTAGTATTTTGTTTATTTTTATATTTTTAAGTACTTAGCTGAGATGCCAGAGGAACACCGACATGGTAAAGACACCAATGATAATTCATGGAGCATATGAGCTACTTTTTAAGTTTATTAATCACTTTAATAATAATAAAAAAAAACTTTGTAAATGGTCTCAGAATTAAATATGATGGATATTAAATAAAACCCTTTAAAAGAATCCAGCCCCATTTTACAATAAAAGGATTAGCAGGTTACTGGATTAAAATACAACAGCACGTTCCATACCAAAGAGGGCTCATTCCAAAAACTGGTCAGAAACTAAAGTCTCAAGAAGGAAGGGATGACCATGTTTCCTTGGAATGTCAGCTGTCAAAACGTAGACATGCATGCAATTGTCAGAAAAAAGAGAACTCAAGATGAATGAAACTGGAAACACACACCACGAGCTAGTAAAAGCTAGATAAAAAGCACTGGGTTGGATTGACTCAGAAGGTGACACAGGCAACTGATCAGACCAAAAAGAGGAAACACAGAACTAGATTAACTGATATCCCCAGGGGGCGCTATGTACCCAGCACCCTCATGCCCCTAAGACCTAGAGCAAGGGGTGAAGCATGAGGAAAAAAGAGAGATTGTCACTATTAATGTATGAATATTTCATATTAAAAAAGGGCTCTGTGCCACATTTTTGCTTTGTAGCTTTAGCCTCTGTCTCAGCCTGATTTTCTTTACCTTTGGCATAGGGGTGCTAGTCCTGGCCCCCAAAGTGTCTGTGAAGAATACATTTGCTAACAAATAATATAAAGACTTTAGTGCACTCTCCAGTGTTTCCTAGCTAAAGAAAAAAAAAGAAAAAGCAAAAGGCTTTAGTGCACTTCATGTCATATTGCAAATAACAAATGCAATAAAAGCTATCATTATTACTTGTTGCAGCCTCTTTATGTCATATTTATAATGGACTAGTGGATATAGTGCAGACATTCAGAAATCATCTAGTAAAGATCATTACTAAAGATAATACAGGTACTTCTTACATTTTGAATTTACAACATGTGACTTTCGTGTCCTTGAGAATAGCTGAATCTCCTAACTGCCCTTTAGTCATGGGAAGCCATTAAATATCTTTGACTAATCACACCATTTATGAGAAGTGGAGTAATGGTCTCATCTACCTCCCTTTTCTTCTATTACGTTCTTCGCCAGAGAGATTTTTATCTCCCCCCCCCCCAGTCCCTTTCCTTTGTCTCTCAGTGCTCGCATTGCAGTTAGGACCCCACAGGCTGTGGTGGGTGCTCTCTCTCTGTCCCTTATTTGGGGACACACCCACACATGGGCCCTCACCCCATCCTTTAGTTTTTCCTTTTCCTCTTTTCAACTCCCATTTAATTGCTAAAGGAAAAACAAAAAACCCAACCCCTTTCTCCCTTACTTTCTCTCACTATTTCACTTAGGAAACCTGTTCCTACTCCTGGGGCATAAAAGTAGAGGTAGTAATACAAGTATACCAGGGAAAAACAAAACTGCAAGTATTAAAGTAAAATTAGGCTAAAAAACGAGTCAATGCCGGGCTGGGCATGGTGACTTACTCCTGTAATCCTAGCACTTTGGGAGGCCAAGTTGGGAGGATTGCTCGAGGTCAGCAATTCAAGACCAGCCTGCGCAATGTCAGACAAGAAGCCAAACTCTGTAAAATAATTTAAAGAGGTATATTCTGAGCCAAATTTGAGGGTCATGGCCCCGAGACACTCAAGAAGCCTTGAGCAAGCAGACTTGCTGTGGCTGGGTTAGTTTCCTCTTATACATTTTAGGAATACAGGAATTACAGGAATTATAGGTAAAGTCATAAATCAATACATGGAGGGCATACATTGGTTTGGCCTGAAAAGGTGGGACATCTCAAAGCCAGGACTTACAAGTCATAGGTGGATTTAGGGATTCTTTAGTTGACAATTGGCTGAAAGAGTTAGGCTTTGTTCAAAAGACCAGGAATCAGGGGAAGGAATGCTTGAGTTAAGATAAGAGTCTTTTATCTTTCATGCATGCCATACCGGAATCAGGTTGGGAAGTAAACCACATCATAAAAACCTGTTTACTGAGATTTTATCATTTGTACGCATGACTCACTAGGCCCCCTTAGAAAGGAATTTGGGCAAAAGAAAAAGATCAGAGTTTAGTCATCGGCAAGGGACCATCTCTACAAGAAACAAACATTAGCTGAGTGTGGCGGTGCATGCCTGTAGATCCAGCTACTCAGGAGATTGAGGCTGGAGGATTGCCTGAGCCGAGAAGTTTGAGGTTGCGGTGAGCTAAGATGATACCACTGCACTCCAGCCCAGTTGACAGAGTGAGATCCCGTCTCCAAAACAAAGAAAGAAAGAAAGAAAAAGAGTCAATGCCATCAACCTCTAAAGAACTCTTTCATGTGCATAGAAATTCTATTAAGAATTTACACAAAGTCCCCGTTGATGATCTAAATCTTTCTCTCAGTAAACTGTCCTCCATCTTCAGTGTATAAAATAAAATTAAAAATTGCTTCTGCTTTATCTTGCTTGCATTTGTTAATTACTTATAATGCAGAAGTATATTTCATGCATTAAAAAATATTCGTTGAGGACATACTTCAATCAAGGAGAGCAGTCAGAGTACTGAGATAGACGTTGAGGATACAATGATCACATTTTGGCTTAAATGGGCTTCATGGTACTATTATTTATACCATTTTTGCCATAGAAAAAAATGGTTTTCCTTCTAAACAGTTAATTTTTTCACCAAACTTTTAGAATACAGTTCATCTTTAAATTGGTTATGGTGTTCAAATTCAGAGATTAATAAATTGGTAATAAAATATTCTGAAGTAAAGTTTTGGCTTGTGAAAATCAAGATGGGATGGATTTTTCACGCTCTCAATTCCTGAAACATGCTATATCAGGCCCTTTGCTCATGCCATTAGCTTTGAGTATAATGCTTTTCCCTTGCTTTATGTTGTTGTTTCAAGGTATTCGTTAAGGGCGTATAAGTGTTTTTGTTACATGGATATCTTGCATAATGCTTAAGTCGGGGATTTTGGTGTGCCCATCACCAGAATAATGTTCATTGTACCCAACAGGTAAGTTTTTATCTCATGTTCACTCTCCTGCCTGCCCCTCTTCTTGGTCTCTTACATCCTTTATATTGCTTTTTGCCATGTGTACCCATCCATTAGCTCCCACTTATTAGGGAGAACATGTGGTGTTTGGTTTTCCATTCCTGAGATACTTCACTTAGGATAATGGTCTTCAGTTCCATCCAAGTTGCTGCAAATGGCATTATTTCATTCCTTTTTATGGCTGAGTAGTAATCCATGATATACATATGCCACATTTTCTTTAACCACTCATGAACTGGAAGGCACTTTGGTTGATTCCACATCTTTGCAATTGTTAATTGTGCTGCTTTTTTTCCCTTTCTTTTGCCCGGTTCATCTTCTATTCATCCTTCAGAGTTTGGCTTCTTCAGTGAAGCTTCCCTATATTTGCCAGGCTGGATTAAGCTCCTTTAATCACTTACTTTTATTTATATATTTAAAAAAATTTTTAATTTATTTTTTTGTAGAGGCTAGGTCTTGCTATGGTGCCCAGGCTGGTCTCAGACTCCTGACCTCAAATGAACCTCCCATCTCGGCCTCCTAAAGTGGTGTGATTAGAGGCATGAGCTACTGCACCGGGTTCACCTTTAATCATGTATGTACCTTTATTTTACTATAGACTTCTCTTTTGTGGTGCTTAGTATAATTGTAATTAAATAATGCATATGTAAATGGATATTTACAGCCCATCTCTATATGAGAATATAAACTCCATGATGGCATCTGTCTCAAATAACACTATTTCCCTAATATCCCCTGAATTTCCCCTTAGAATCACCTATAGGAAGACATGATGTTATGGGAAATGCATTAAGTAGCTCCCAACACAATCATCTGTTCACGTTAGACTTTTAAATACCTATTTGCTTTCACTTAACTTATCTAGTTCAATACCATGTGCTAGAGATGTTTCATAACTATTTTCTAAAAAAATGAGGACTGAGATGCTGTTATTAAATGAACCATGTGGAAAAATGCATTTGGAAAGGGACATAAAGGATTAGCCAGTATGTTTCTGTAAAGCATAATGGGATTATATTCATATTACCTTGTATATCAAATGCCTTATTTTTAAGCATTCTTTATCAATAATTAGTACTCTAACTAGAATTTACCAAGTACTTGGTCTTCATAAATTGACAACCTCAGCAAGGCGAGGTGGCTCACGCCTGTAATCCTAGCACTCTGGGAAGCTGAGGCAGGAGGATCCCTTGAGCTCAGGAGTTTAAGACCAGCCTGAGCAAGAGTGAGACTCCCATCTCTACCACAGATAGAAAAATTAGCCAGGCGTCATGGTGTGTGCACCTGTAGTCCCTGCTACTCAGGACGCTGAGGCAGGAGGATCACTTGAGTCCAGGAGTTTGAGGTTGCAGTGAACTGTGATGATACCATGACGCTCTTCTCAGGCCAACGGAGTGATACTCTGTCTCAAAAAAAACAAAAACAAACAAACAAACAAACAAAAAACTCGACAGCCTCTTATTTTGTAGGTTATAGTGCCATCATGTGGATATTTTGTTTTTCTCAAATAAAAGATATCATTTTTATAATAGAAGCTAGAAAACTATGATTGGGAAACCAAGCCACCCCACACCCAAGCATAACAATTTTCAATTTAGTATTGGGTCCTAAACCTGGCTGTGTATAGAATCACCCAGGGACTTCTAAATCTGAGTTTTTATTAATATATACAGGATTTGGAAACAGTCACTTAGATGATAAAAGAAACCTAAATCCAACAGCTTGAAGATACATGTGGTCCCTATAGATGATCAGTTTTCTTTATTTCTGGACACTAGGCTGTGAAAAAGAAATTGGGGCCAAAGATTTATTTTTATTTTTTGCAAATTTCTGAAAAGGTAAGAGTTAAAAATGCATATTAATGTAAACAGCCAACAGAATGGCCTTAAACTGGCTCAGGAGAGCAATATAGTCTAATGAAAAGAGTTCCAAAAAATAAGCTTCCTGAAAATTCTAGTGAACCCAGATATATCAATACCAAAATACTTGTGTAAAAGGCGAGGGGCACTGACTTTCACCGAGAGGTAAAAATTAGTCCGCAAACGCACTCAGTGTTAAACTGGCAACCACCGGCAACTAAACCTGGTAGAATTAGATCAAGTAACAGCACCGTTTAAATGTGGACCCACAGAAGTTAGAAGTTGGAAGAAACTTTAGAATTCTTCCTTTTTCAAACTGTTTAGCATTTAACTCCTTTTTGGGATAAAATAACTGAACTGATAAAAACAAGTAATTTATTTACAGCTGAAACCGAGAACCTTACTTCCTCCAAGAATGAAGACGTAGTTGAAAATGTCCTTTGTTTTTCCCAATTAGACGATCAAAATTTAACAAACATTGGATGTTACTCCGCGCAGGCGCTGTGTGTGGGCGATGAAAATGTGAACCAGAGAGACCCGTCCAGTGTAGAGAAAAGGAAAAGTGCAAGGAGCATCGGAAAATGTCATCCTTTACGGGACAGGTAGAAAAAACAGAACCAGCCAAGAGATTTGCAAGTGTGGTCTGAGTATGGATTGGCCAGCTGTGCCTGAGCTCCCCGCCCCTTTCCTGTTACCCTCCACCCCGACGCTCTCACTCCGCCACCGCCATCAGCAGCCCCTGCTGGAGTAATTGTGAGACACTCTGCACAGATGATGCACGTTCATCGTACTCCCTTTGGTATATGTAATTATTTAGTTTTTTGGAACCTAGAGCTGGACCATCACATTTAGTCCTTGTTAAATGTTATGGTGTTTGTTTCAACCCTTTCTGGAGCCTGAATATATCTTTAAGAATCTTGATTTGGCCGGGCGCGGTGGCTCATGCCTGTAATCCTAGCTCTCTGGGAGGCCGAGGCTTGGCGGATTGTTTGAGCTCAGGAGTTCATAACCAGCCTGAGCAAGAGCGAGACCCCGTCTCTATTAAAATTAGAAAGAAATTAATTGGACAGCTAAAAATATATAGAAAAAAAATTAGCCGGGCGTGGCGGCGCATGCCTATAGTCCCAGCTACTCGGGAGGCTGAGACAGGAGGATCGCTTGAGCCCGGGAGTTTGAGGTTGCTGTGAGCTAGGCTGACGCCATGGCACTCTAGCCTGGGCAACACAGTGAGACTCTGTCTCAAAAAAATAAATAAATAAAAAAGAATCTTGATTTTGTGGTTGCTTATAAATTGAATTCATTTGCCATTGATTTATGGAGTGCCTTTTATTTGCACATTATCCTAAAATTTTGCCTATCCTTAACACAACTAAGAATTGGAAAAGATGTCCAGCGATTTCACCTACCACACCACACCGAGGTTCCAGATGATCAAAATAAATGAAGGATAAAAAAGGCTGGGAAAACAAGAAGAGGGTGGGAGAGGGGAAGGGAAGGAGAGCTGGAAGTCAAAGGGCTAAATTCAATGGGACGCGTAGTGCCTTGTGCCCTCTTCTGGACTCTGAGAGGTGTGTGCGTATGTGTGTGTTTATCTCATGGCGACGTCGTCATTGAACAGCTAATGGGCTATATTTAAACTCTTCCAGATGTTGCGGACAGAGGGGATTTATCACACAGGTAATGAAGCTTAACTTTCCTTTCCATGACCCTATGCCAGGCCCTAGCATTGTTTTATTTGTGACTTTTTTTCTTAATTTTTGAATCTATTCCTTGGTGAGGTTACATTTTATTATAAACCTTCAGATTACATGTAGTCGGGGAGAAATGAAAGGGGGGCAGAGAATGAGAGCAATGTTAGTTCCAACTGGCTGGGGAAAATCCCACCTTGGTGAAAACATTCTGAGCCAAGTAGAGCTGGGATGGAACCACCTAGAATGCGTATAGTTTTCTCAATCGGATAATTTACAAACATCCAACAGATTGGACGCTGAATGACTACATTAAATTAGAGAGCTTTTCATACTGATTTTACGACTAATCCTTTCCCTTAATAGATAAGCAGCATTATTCCATTTAGATTTTATGGAATCTTAACAATTTGGGATATTAAGGTTGAAGCCAACATTGACAATCACCCAGTTGAAGTTTCTGTTTTTGTTCTGTCCTTTCCTGGCTTTGGTATCAAGATGATATTGGCTTCATGGAACGAGTTGGGGAGGATTCCTTCCCTCTCGATGTTATGAAATAATTTGTGCAGCATAGGTACCAGTTCTTCTTTGTCTGGTAAAATTCGGCTGTGAAACCATCTGATCCGGGACTTTTTCTTGTTGGAAGATTTTTTTATTGCTGCTTCGATTTCGTTACTTGATATTGGTCTGTTCGGTTCTATTTCTTCCTGACTGAGCCTAGGGAGGTTGCGTGTTTCCAGATTAGTCCATTTTCTCAACGTTTTCAAGCGAAGTTTCTTCTTTTATTACTGAAGCGCAGACATTTAAATGACTTGTGTGACGTCACAGCTACAACACAGATCTCTTGCTGTCAGTCCTGCTCCCTCTGATTGGAAACCATTCCCCTTTGGTAGACTAGAATTAGAGCAGTGAGCTGAGTACAGCTATACCGCTGCCAATTTCAATAGCAGCTGCTCTAGTTTTGGGCTAAACACATCTTCCAATTATGTTTTTGTCACCAGAGTAGAATTGAATGATGTGAAAGATGGCTTTGGAGCTGAGGTGTTATAGGAGTAGCAGGAGTTGATTCCGAGGAAACAGGAGAGCTTCTGTGTGTGGCGACTGAGCTGCGAGAGCACACCCAGCATGCCTCCACTTGGGAGGGGTAGAAATCTTGGTCTCAGAGGTTCTACAGAAGGAATCAGTAGCCGCGAATCTATTGTGTTGCCATTGCTGTCACTCAAATCTTCATTCTAGCTTCCAGAAAAGCAAGGATAATGATTTAGCCTCAAAATCAAAGCAGCTATTGTGATGTGGATTAATCTAATGATATTAAGATAGAGTCTCATGTATGGCTAGATGTTGGTACTAATGAGGTCAAAGTTTGATCTTCGCTAGACCGGCTGTCTCTATGCCGAAAGCAACTGGTTCTGTAGCCTTCAGCCATGCACAATGACAAGCCACTATTGCAAGGGAGATCAGGCGAATGTCTGTTGATGGCTTAATACCTCTGACCTTTACTAGAGAAATTTGGTTGGGCTAAATTAAATGCCCAAACAATTAGTTGTCCCCAAATGCTCTTCTTGCTTTTGAAAAAGTGATCCACCAATGGGCTTTGAAAGGAAATGAGATGGAGAATCTAGAACTCTGGATTCGCATCCTCAAAGCAAAAGTTCTGGTCCCTGATTAAGGTAAGTTTCTTAGTCTCCCTTGCCCTCAATTTTCTCTTTTGTAAAATGGAACAGTAATACTTACCCCGCCTGCTTCATTGGGTTGCAGGAACAGATTGGATAATATGAACTCATTTTTCTTTACAAATGACCTCATGCTTCTTCTTTCTTATAGCAGGATGAGGAATTTTAACATCTTTTTTTTTTTTTTAAGAGATTAGTTGTTGCTATGTTTCCTAGTCTGGAGCCCAGTGGGTATTCACAAGCACAATCATTATACAATATAGCCTCAAACTCCTGGACTCAAGTGATCCTCGTACCTCAGCCTCCTGAGTAGCTGGGACTATAGCTTGGTTTTTAATTTACTTTCATGCTTTGGGAGTTCTTCAACTCATTTATATGGTAGCACTAAGGTAAAGTTGGAAGAGGACATTTTTCTGGACTGAATAAAAATCTCTCTTCTTCATGTGCTAATGATTTGGATTTGATTTCCCAGACAGTGATCAAGAATTTAATCAGGGAAATGGAAGAAAACAGAAACATAGGAGTAGAGAGTAAAAGAGAGTGGATGCTGGAGTTAATAGGCATGGGAAGCTATTGAGGAATATCTAAAATTAGAGATGCCTCCCCTATCAGTAAAATGTGGATGGAGATGGAGTCTTAAGCCCAGAAACAGCAGATTGCTGTATGAGATACTGCTCTAGCACCCAGGAAATGTGGGATAAGGGTTTTGGCAAACTACCTGCCCAGCTCATAGGCAGTCTTTTTTCTTCCAATGTCAGGTTCTTCCAAGCACACATACCCCAGAAATGCCCCAAAGATATCTGTAAGCCCAGAGAATCCCTGCTTATTAGCATGATGGTCTAATAACCCCTGCACTTGTGCAGAGTGTGCTTGGGGACCCACAGGTGAGGCAGTGAGGTTTGGATGTTACTCTTACATCCTCCAGCTTTGTGAATGGCACCTGAACCACTTTCAACAACCTAGAAACCTCAGCATCATTATTTCGATAATAGAAAAATGACACATGAAATTATAAACTAAAGGAGTAAGTTTAATTATAGTTTGGGGGAGGGATTACAATTCCAGTAGTTATGGTAAAAATATATCTAAACAATATTTAGAATAAAAATGCTCTTGGGAGAAAAATGATCAGAGAATATGAACTGTAAATTTAAAACACTCTACTTTTTTAAAACACTGTAAATGTTTCTTTGTCAAGTAACATCGATTTTTACAAGTAGACATCCAATGTATATAAAGTTCTGCGTTTACCGAACTGTTAAATTAAATTTAGTTCAACTCTTTTACATTCCTATGTTAAAGAATGAATAAGAAAAAAAGGTAAAATCATGACTCTCATATGGAATGAACATGTGTCAAAGACTTTATTTAACTCATTAAATAATGAGGAAACCAAGCAGATGTTACAACTGGTTCAAAGGAGAATTCAAAGAGTAGACACATACATGGATCAGGAATAGTAAGATGAATATGAAAATGTATGTATATGAAACTGGCTTTTTAAATGGGGAAGAGGGAAATCATTAGCATGTCTATAGTACAAGAATTATTTTCAATGCTATCAATTATTTACAAATTACACCTGTAAATTAGCACAAAGACAATGAAAAGCACAAAATCCCTATAGAATCAAATAAACCAGAAGGCTACGCTCTAAACAATGTATGGTGTTCCATTCAAATTAATTTTTTCTCTATAGTCTCTCATCTTGTGTTCAAAACAATCTCGAAGAGAAATTATTCTTGATCATGAGATAAGGCCAATTTCGTTAGGTTTAGCCTGATTATTTATATAGGTGAAACCAGTGTGTTAGTCTATCATCTAGGCCTTCTTAAATTTGTTTAAATTTACACTGACTTATAAAATGCCGTGGCATCAGCCTAGCTCACAGCAACTTCAAACGCCTGGGCTTAAGCAATCCTTCTGCCTCAGCCTCCCGAGTAGCTGGGACTACAGGCATGTGCCACCATGCCCGGCTAATTTTTTCTATATATTTTTAGTTGTCCAGCTAATTTCTTTCTGTTTTTAGTAGAGACGGGATCTCGCTCTTGCTGAGGCTGGGTCTCGAACTCCAGACCTCAAGTGATCCTCCCACCTCGGCCTCCCAGATTGCTAGGATTACAGACGTGAGCCGCCACATCTGGCCTACACCTACTTATTTTTATTCAGTAAATCTGTTCAAATCTAAGAGCTAGGTATGTGTTATATTTTTGTAAATCTCTCCTTGCATTTCTGATTATTTGTGGTTATGTACTTAGCCAATTTGCTGTTCATTGCATATAGGTTTATGAATATTGTTTAAAAATATATATGTGTGTACACACATAGACACACACATATATATAAATGTGTGTTTTATCACTGGATAATTCTTTATTCTGTTAGTGCTTTCTATATTCATAATTTCCTCCAATAATATACACTATTTCCCCAAAAAAGAAGTATACTTTCACTCCAATAAAATAAAGCTTATAGAGTACTTTCATTCTTTCCTACCCTCTTTTCTTCCCTCTGGCCCATGAGAGATCTCCCCTCTTACTTCACTACCCCTCCTGTTCTCTTGTGGTTTTTTTTGTTTTTTTGAGACAGAGTCTCACTCTGTAGCCTGAGCTAAAGTGCTGTGACGTCAGCCTAGCTCACTGCAACCTCAAACTCCTGGGCTCAGGCCATTCTCCTGCCTCAGCCTCCCGAGTAGCTGGGACTACAGGTGTGCGCCATGACACCCAGCTATTTTTGAAATTCTGGCCAAAAAGTTGCTCGTTTGGCCCGTACGGGGATCAAACCCGCGACCTTGGCGTTATTAGCACCACGCTCTAACCAACTGAGCTAACCGGCCACCTGGCTTCTTGCTTCTTTTTAACTTCTCAACTTCATATACTTTAGTACTATAATTTAACCATTTATCTATTGAAAGATGTCTGTGATATTTCCCGTTTTGGACTATTACAAAATAAAACTGCTGTGAACATTTGTGTATAGTTTTTGTATGAATGTAAGTCTTCATTTCTCTGGAATAAATGCCCAGGAGTGTAATTGCTAGGTTGTATGATAGTTCCATGTTTACTTTTTAAAGAAACTACCAAACGGTTTTCCAGAGTGACCAAAAGATGTTATGAGCAATGTACGAGTGATCGTTTCTCTGCATTCTTACCAGTACTTGCTGTTATCACTAATTTTTTTTTATTTTAGCCATTCTGAAATGTATATAGTGATATCTCATTGTGGTTTTAATTTGCTTTCCCTAATAGCTAATGATGTTGAGCATCTTTCATGTGCTTATTTTCCTGTTGTATATCTTCTTCAAGGAAATGTCTCTTCGTGTCTTTTGTCCACTTTCTAATTGGACTTTAGGGTTTTCAGCTGTTAAGTTTTGAGAGTTCTTTATGTATATTAGATACAAGCCTATTGTCAAATACGTAGGCACAAGTATTTTTTCCCACTCTGTAGCTTGTCTCTTCATAGCATCTAAAGAGTTTTTAATTTTGATGAAGTTCATTTAGCATTTTCAACCTTTTATCGTTTAGCATTTTCAATCTAAGAACTCTGCCTAGCCCTAGACCTTGGAGATTTTCTCCTGTATTTTTTTTTCTGAAAGTTTTATATTTTAAGATTGCAATCCATGTTTGAGTTAATCTTTGTATAAGGTATGAAATTTATGTTGAGGTTTATTGTTATTTTTGTCTGTAAGTGTCCAATTGATCCAGCACCATTTATTGAAAAGATCTACTGAAATCTTTAATTGAAAAATTATTTTTCAGTGCTATACTTGAATTTCTTTAACTGTTTTTATTTGGTTATTTGTTTCTTTATTATTTTACATTCAGATTTTTATCTGTCTTTTGCAGCAGTGTAATTTTTATCATTATAAAATCTTTTTATTCTGCCTGGCCTTTTTCTCTCTGAGTGCCTTGGAAGATTTTTGTTTGTTTGTTTGTTTCTGAGACAGAGTTTTTCTCTGTTGCCCGAGCTAGAGTGCTGTGGTGTCAGCCTAGCTCACAGCAACCTCAAACTCCTGGGCTCAAGGGATCCTCCTGCCTCAGCCTCCCGAGTAGCTGGGACTACAGGCACAAGCCGCTACGCCTGACTTATTTTTTGTTTCTTTTTGCTTACTTAGCTCATGTATTCTATTTATTGAAAAAGGCATTGATACTTAGGTACGGCTCTTAACCGTGCTATATGTAAGTATGCTATTTTAGAAATATGGCTGTATAATTTTTTTTTTTTTTTTAGAAACAGGGCCCAGGCTGGAATACAGTGGCTCAGTCATAGCTCACTGTGGCCTGGAACTCCTGGGCTCAAGTGATCCTCCTGCCTCAGTCTCCCAGAGCAATGGCTGCATAATTGCGCATAGTTCCTATTTGTAGCATTGACGTTGAACATACTTCAGTACTTGGACCCACTTGGTACAAGTTAATGCTGTTGATCGATTGCCCTCCTTGGCCCAGAAACTATGCTTTTAGCCCATTCATCCTTTCTCTGAAGTAGCTTCCTTCCGGGTTTGCCGCATTTGACTTTGTCCTGCTGTCTTTCTCCCTGTCTCCTCCAATGGAATGGCCTATATTACTTATTTTTATTAAGTCACACGTTCTTCCATCTACATCATCATCCTCATCTCGGTTGATCCCAATTCATATTTTACTCTTGGGGATACATGTATTTTTAATACGATGTAACACTTCAGAAAAAGGCATCTCTCCTTCTTTCACTTATCAAATATTATTTCTTAAAATCCATGACTCGAATGCAGTCTCTATTCCCAATTCTGAGAAATCATGCATTAGCTATCTCAAATAATGAAAGTTATGGGTTTTGCGTTAAAACGAGATCTCTTTCAACACAGCTTTGATCTTATTAAATTACCTGTCTCCATGTGACCGCAAAGGAATAATAAGGATTCACAGGTAATTTCTTTTTATCAGAAAAGAATACTTTTTTCTTGTCTTTTTAAATAGCTTTCAACCAGAATTGTCTGGGAGAGGCAAAGATATAACCTCAGATGAGATGCCACCTTCACGTACAGAAAATGTTATGGGCTCCTAGCTTTTCTGATTAGAGACTGTGTACTTTTTCTTTTATTAAGTGTAAACACAGTTGTTTGAGTTCTTAAACAATTAATAGACTTTATTTTTTAGAACAGTTTTAGATTTATAGAGAAATTAAGCAGGTAATAGTTCCCTTCTACCTCCCAAATTCCCCTATTATTAACGTCTTGAATTACTGTGGTACATCTGTTACATTTGATGAAACAGTATCGATGCATTACGATTAACTAAAATCCATATGATTTAAATTTCCGTAGTTTTTACCTAGTGGCCTTTTTCTGTCCCGGGATCTCACTCAAGACATCACATTCCATTTAATGGTCGTGTCTTCTTAGGTTCCTCGTGGCTGTGATAGTTTCTCAGTCTTGCCTTGTTTTCCAGGATCTTGACGGTTTTGAGGCGTACTGGCCAGGTATTTTGTAGAACATTCCTCTATTGGAATTCGTCTAATATTTTTCCCATGACAGGCTGGAGTTAGGGGTTTTTGAGAGGAAGATCACAGGGTAAAGTTCCATTCTCATCACATCATATCAAGGATAAATTTTACTATGACCATGATTTATCATTGTTAATGTTGACCTTGATCACCTGGCCGAGGAATTCATCACATTTCTCCCCTGTAAAGTTACGCTTTTTAAATTCCTTTTCCATGCTGTGCTCTTTGGAAGAAAGTTATAATTTTCAGCCCACACTTAAGCAGTGAGGAGTTACGTTAGTGCTAGTTTAGGGTGGAGTATCTCCATAATTTATATGGAATTCTTCTGCATAAGAGATTGTCTCTTCCGTCCCATTGATTGATTTAGTAAATCCTTCATGTTAGTATGGACTCATGGATATTTATTTCTTACTTTGGGTTATAATCCAATACTATTTTGTTGTGTTGCTTGAATTGTTCTAGCTTTGGCCACAGGAAGCTCTTTCAGTTTGTTCCTTCGCCCCTGTGACATACTCCCATCAGTGTGGATTTTTATTGGTTTTTGTTTTTGTTTTGAGCACTTCCTTACTTTCTTACACTGCAAGGTACTCCAGGATCATCTTGTATATGTCCCGCCCTGGTCCTATAGTCAGCCACTTCTCTAAAGAGGAGACTTGCATCTTTTATAAGCTCAAAATAGCTCCTTAATGAGCTACTCCAAACATGAAAACTGTCCTGCCATATCTATTTTTTTTTACCAAAAACAAAAGGTGAAAAAAAATACTTAAAAAATGATATATCTAGGAAATGCAAATTCCCAGTAAAGATTTAAGAAAATATTATTCATATTTATTATATGGAGTATAAAATGAGACAAATGATTTGAAATCGTAATGTCCTGGAAAGTCAGAGTTCTTTGGGTTTCATGTCTATAAAGGAAACTTATAATGATAGAAAATGATTTTAGTTGAGCTCCTCAAATAGTAGGTGAAAGGGAGATTATGAAATGAATTTGGCCAATTTATGAATTTATCAATTACTTTGGTCAACTAAGAATGATCTCAGTGTTCTCATGAAGATCAAAATTAGAAAGATTTTGAAATGAAAATAGCTGGCTACAATATATATATATATATATATATATAATGTGATCTCATTTGTATAAACTATTTAATCATATTCATAGAAAAAAGTCTTGAGGCATATACATTAACCTAAATATGGCTATCTATTTCTGTAAGAGTGGTAGCTTTTACAAAAAGCATTTATTACTTTTGAAATCAGAAAAAAATTATAAAGGAATTCAGTAAACATTATAGAGGACCAAAATGCAGTTTTAAATGGAGTGTTTGCTAAAAAGTAAAACAAGGAAAGGGTTCATAGATGAACTAGGATTTGAGGTTTGGTTTTTGGGTGTTTAGGTCCAATTATTGCTAAAAGTGGTGGCTTAAAGGGTTAGCCAGAGAGGATACATTTTTCTTTTTCTGGAAGGAAGAGGATACATTTTTCTTTTTCTGGAAGGAAGAAGTCATTTCAATTTAATATTGAGGGTTTGGATGCTAATAACCTTTTTAGAAATATAATTTACTTATTATAATGTATAGGTTGGGGCCAGGCATGGTGGCTCTTGCCTATAATCCTGGCACTCTGGGAGGCCAAGGCAGGAGGATTGCTTGAGGTCAGGAGTTCGAAACCAGCCTGAACAAGAGTGAGACCCGTCTCTACTAAAAAATAGAAAGAAATTTGTCCTGGCAACTAAAAATATTTAAAAAATTAGCCGGGCATGGTGATGCACACCTGTAGTCCCAGCTACTTGGGAGGCTGAGGCAGGAGGATTGTTTGAGCCCAGGAGTTTGATGTTGCTGTGAGCTAAGGTGACACCACGGCACTCTACCAGGCAACAGAGCAAGACTCTGTCTCCAAAAAAATAAAATAAAATAATGTATAGGTTGGGTAAGCTATGAAGGAGTGGGAAGTCTCTGGAATTTAGAAATAGAGGGATGTTATAGCAATTCGTATTTGGCACCCTTCATGCTATCCTACATCTCCAACCAGAGTCCTTTTAAAGAATGGGACAAGAACAGAGAAATTTCATGAGTTAGAGTAGCAGTTCCCAAACCTTTTGGTCTCTGGACCACGTTACACTCTTAAAAATTAATGAAGACCTCAATGAGTCTATGTTTATGTGAGTTATATCCATAACTAGTTACCATATTAGAACTTCAGAAGAGAAATTCGAAAATTATTCATTAATTTAAAATAATAAACATAAACACATTTTAACATAAATTTTATGTTTTTATGAAAAATAACCATGTTTTCCAACATAAAAAAATATTACTGAAAAGAATAGCATTGCTTTTACATTTTGAAAATCTCTAAATATTTGGTTTAATAGAAGATATCTCTATGGTTGATGTATATGAAGAAACTCAGGCCTTAAAAGAAGAATTAATAGTCCCTTTGGATAATTGTGGATTTTCTTCTTTGATACTACAGTGAAATTCAACAAGTGGTACTTTCTTTTTTTTTTTTTTGAGACAAAGTCTCACTCTGTTGCCTGGGCTAGAGTGCCGTGGCGTCAGCCTAGCTCACAGCAACCTCAAACTTCTGGGCTCATGTGATCCTTCTGCCTCAGCCTCCCGAATAGCTGGGACTACAGGCATGCGCCACCATGCCCGGCTAGTTTTTTCTATATATTTTTAGCTGTCCAATTAATTTCTATTTTTTTAGTAGAGACGGAGGTCTTGCTCTTGCTCAGGCTGATCTGGAACTCCTGAGCTCAAACGATCTGCCCACCTCAGCCTCCCAGAGTGCTGGGATTATAGGCGTGAGCCACCACGCCTGGCCAGTACTGTCTTAAATGTTAGTTACAATGATGAATCTGAAACCGTATCAATGAACCTTTCAAACTCTGTTTTTATGTGTATACACCCACACACATACACAAATATATCCATTCATTGGTCTGTCTTACACTTTGAATGAATTTTTTATTGATGCATGATTTTGTAACACTTTTCATTGATTATTTGAAGAATATTGGTTCACTGTGTCATGTAGTTCTTCCATGTGATGACATATTTTATCATAGAATATCAAAAAGTTACATTCACTTTTAGCACCACAGTGCCATCAGAAAAATCTTTAAATTTGCAAGCTATCAAGTTCATGGTGGTCAACACAAGTTTTCCAAATTTTCAAATTTCACTGAAAGCTAAATTTTAATCATTGGCAATGAATACTGTCAGCTGTTTGCTTGAAGTGTTAGGCTCACTTTGTTTATAGTGGAGAAAATATTTGTGAATTCCCAAGTTAGAATTACACGTTCGTCTGTCAATTGTTCTTTCAAGTCAAAATGGTGTGCCAGAAAAAATGCAGCCAGTTCAGCTTGTGACTCAACCCCACAAGTGCTTTTCTTCAAGACAACCATCCTACTTTGGCATGCAGCAGAAGTGCAAGTGTACTTCTCATTTTTTCAAACAGAATATTAGAAAGATTTGTATGCAAGGGTTGAAATGTAAAAGAATTAATACTTTTTACTACTTCATCAAGGATGTCCCTAAATATTATTTTTTAAAAACTGGGAGTGCCTGTGGCAGGGAAGAATACGGGGATCCAGTGACTGCTGGGACAAGTTGGTGCCACTGTCTTGATTCCTGCTAAGGCACGGGCAGTGTTACTATTGCTTTGTACCAGCAGTGCAAATGTAAACCCAGAAAAATAAGACAAAGAACATTTTTTTTTTAATCCTCCTCCTTCTCCTCCTAGAACATGCTGTATTGTTACAAAAATAGTTTTTAACCTTGAGACCTCTGAAAAGGTCTCAGGGATTTCCAGAAGTCTGGAGACCACACTTTGAGAATCGCTAGATTAAAAGAGGGAGAACATAGGAGGAAAAAAAGTCACATAATGGAAACAAACTGTTGAATTTAGTAGATAATAACTCTTTCTTAAAATAAAGAGTACAGACTTCAAGTGTCATTAGAAGCAGGTTAGAAGAGGAGAAAGATTGGTGGGATTTATCAAGTCAGGAGACAGGATTTTAAATGGGCCGTTAAGGGTTGGCACAGTTTGGAAGAAAGGGATATTAAGGAGAAACTTGCCCAAAAGGTACAGATGTACAAGACCCTGGCCATGAGATCTTGTTGGTACGGAAGGCGAATAACAAATAAAGCCCGGCTTTTGTTCCCTTGTGGCCCTGTGTATAAGAAGAGGTGACGAGTAATTCTACATTTTTGTCAACGTTTACTGTTTAAAACTCTAAGGGAGGAAAACCCTTCGGATCAATGTGGTTGGAGGTTGGGGAAGGTGGGAAGTTAGGTGATAAAGACTGCAAGAAGAAGTTCCTTCATTGAAAATACACTTATGTCCCAGAATTTGCCTAGAGATAAACACCCACTAGAAAAGGAGTTTGTCAGAGGGAAAAGTAGCTTTGCTAATATGTTTCTGCTCGTTTGCAAAGCCCATGGAAGCGTGTGGCAAGAGGACTGTGGTGTCTTAGAACATCGACATAGGTCTGAAACAACTCAAGGAAAAACCCTCCTGTTGACAACACCATTCCGACATATTGTTACTAGTAGTCCCCAAACTTGGTGGGGACCGTGCGTCTTGAGCTCGGCGTACCGCGATTGCCTCACTGACAGGGAGCACAGCAAGGACTCACTTCGAATATCGATCTCCGTGGCCTTTCGCAATTGCGCTAAGCACGGCTCCCTGCGCTTGCCGTAGCGCGGACTCTACCATCGCTTCCCGAGGGGGGCGTTTGGCAGCAGCGGAAGAAGGAGCCCGAGGGTGTGTGTTGGGCAAAGCCGGGCGCTCAGGAGCACGATTGTTCTGCGGATCCCGAAATCGGCCCGTCCTTCTCCCCTTTCCCCCCTCCCCACCGCCCCTGTCCCGCCCGGGAGCGGCGGCGGCCTCGGGCTGCGCTTCATTTCCTCGCGGAGGCAGGTGAGCGTCGGCGCGCGGGCTCCCGGGCTCCGCTCCCCACCCCCCGCGTCTCCTGGGCCGGTGGCGGCGGCCGGCCGGGGAGGCGGCCTCGGCGCACAGTAATGGCAGCGCTGTGATCAGAGGAACGCGAGCTGACAGCCACCGCCGCCGCCGCCCACCTTCCTCGCCGGGGGCTTCGTCCTTCACTCTTTCGGGCCGCCTCCCCCTCCCCTTGTCCCCTGCCCCTTGTCCCGCTTCTGCAGAAGGTAACCCCGCTGAGGGTCGCGGAGTCGGGCTGCAGGCGCCGGGAAACTTCCCTTCTCGGTTAATGGGTGGCGGGGATGGGGCAGAGGAGAGGAGTTGGGGGCGAAGAGGGGGAGGGGAGAGGGATGAAGGGGAGGCCAGGGAGGGTGGTGTCCTATAAGTGACCTCGGCTCCCCAGAGCGCTGACCCCCTAAGCCCAGACACCCCCTGGACTGGATCCTGGGCCTCCCCAACCCGATCTTGGCCGCCCCTCCCTCGGCCCCATTTTCCTCCCAGGGAGGGAAGGTGAGAGTGCGTGGACTCCTGCTTATTTACGTGCCCACGCGGATAGACAACTCTGTGTTGAGGGCAGCGATCTCATACATCCTTACCAAGAGTATTTTCACTTTTGTTTCCGCAGACAGGGAAGATTGATAGCTTTGGGGAGGAGTGTCCTACGTGCATGCTAGACCTCCTGTCTCAACACTTAGGGTCTGGTGAAATAAGATCCTCAGACTCTAGCACTTGCTTACACACTAGGGAGTCTGGACCATTCCCTACCATTACATGCATGCAAATAAAACATCTGTGAATTGCACGCTGTTATTATTGTTAAGTCCACTCCTTCCCCCCATGGATTGCTGTTACCAGTTGAAAGGCAGTACCATGGAAGTTTAAATTTTGAAGATAAGATATAAACTGTTAACATTCGCTATACACTCTGACTTTTCGATATAAAAATCTTTGAGTTGGACCTGTTCCAAATCTACATTCATAGTAAAGTATGGGAAATAATCACTTTGTTCCGATTGAGTACTGACTACATATTAAACATTTAAAAACATTCAAAACACTGTTCCCTGCCCTTTAGAATCTCACATTCCTTTTCAAGACAGACAAATGAACAAATTAGTTATACTTTGCCTCTTTTCCAAATACGGTATTTGGAAGACCTTTACAAAAGAGTCACATGAAATAACAGATGTACACAATGTTTCGAATTACTCTTTTTTTCACTTGCTGTTTATGAGTTTGGGGAACATTTCTGCGGTGTGCTTGCACATAGTTTGTGAAAAATACCTTTTCTGTTACCTTTCAATATTTGGATGATCATATGCATCTGAAATACTCTTCATTCGCCATCCTCTCTGGCGATTTTCAGTGTTCTGTAAATGTGAAGGTAGTTTATCCATGTCTTCCTATCGTCACTAGTTTGTCACTGAATTAAATGTTGTGGACCTTCTTTAAGGTCATTTTTGCCTTATCTATGAGTTGACAAATATTTATTAAGCACCTGGTTTATTTGCCAAATAACATTGCAGGCATTCGGGATACAGGAATAAACAAGACACATGAAATATCTGTCCCTTCTGTCCTCTTGGAGCTTCAGTTTTGTTTGGGGAGGGAGAGACAGACAATAAATAAGAAATAAAAATAATTTCAGAGAGTAAGTACTGTGAAGGAAAATAGAATGGGAATGGCTGGGAGAAGACTATTTCAGATGCTGTGGTCAGGAAAGGCCTTTCTAAGGTGACCTTTGACCTGATGCCTGAGAAATGAGAAGAGTGTAGCCTTTGAAAGTTCTGGGGGAAGAGTGTTCCCCTCTGAGGAAGGTAGGAATGCAAAAGCCTGAGGTGGTATCTAGGTGGTGTCTAGCAAACTGAAAGTAACTCAGTGAATAGGGACCCTCATGAGAGAGAAGAGGTTAGGTCATAGCCAGGGGCAAGATCCTGTGAGGTCCTATTATCCAAAGGAGTTTGGCTTTTATTCTTAAAATAGATCGCAAAGCTATAGGAATTCTGTTTTAAGCTGGGAGTTATATGGTCTGATTTACAATCTGAACGTAGATTGAAGAAAAAGGGAGACCGGTGAGAAGAGTAGTGTTATGGAGTGTCATGGGACAAGTAAAAAGGTTTTGAAATGTGTTTTGGATTTAAAGGTATTTATTGAAGTTGTGGTTTGGATGAGAGTGCTGTTGATTGGGACAGGAGTGACTTCTGGGTTTTTGGCTCGAACTGGAGGGTGGTGGTGCCATGTACTGACATGGGGAAGAAGAGAGGGGGCATACTGCTACATGGAATGGGGTCAGATTGGACATGTCAAGCTGGATATAGTTGTTGAAGTGGAGATGAGAAAGAAGTAGGCAATTGAATATACAAGTCTAGAATTAACGGAGAGGTCAAGGAGTCATTCACTCATTCAACGAATGTTCTCAAGCATCAGGGTTAGACCAGACAGTGTGGATATAGTGGTGAAAAAATGGACAAAAATCTCTGCCTTCATGGAACTTAAATTCTAGTGGGGAGAGAAGGATGGAGATGGGGAGTCATCACATTTATTTATTGATATATTATACTTATATTTTGAATAAAAACTATATTCACATGATTCAATAAAATGTCCAATAGATAAAAGAATTAAAATCTCCCTCTACTTCTTGTCCGCTTGTCACCAGTTTTCCTTGGAGCCAGCATTAGCTCTTTCTTGCCTGTCCTTCTAAAGAAATATTTTGTGCACATATAAGCAAATGTATTTATATTATTCTCTCCATTTTGCAGATATAGTAGCATACTTTACCTGCTTTGATACCTTGTATTTTTCAGAGTATTTTGTAGTATTTAAGTTGTGAAACAGGATGAGAACACCTAAAGAGAGAATGTAGAAAGAAGAGAAAACCATGGAGTACTGTAGCATCTTCTGATTTGGCTCTGCCCTCTGAGTTTTTGATCTACAGATGTGGAGTTGTTTAAAGAGCTATTTCTCTTTGTGAGACTTTTTACAAAAGTTTGCACTATTTCTTTTGTGTTTCATCTTATCTGCCTGTTCTCTGTATATGCTGGAAAAATGTTTGGTTATGATTGAAAGCAGTGTTTTCATGTATGTACTGTCAGTTAAGTTTAATAAATTGATGACAGAATCAGCCCTCGAATCTGAATTATACAGCTTATGACTGGCTAGTGTTAAATCCTGGAAACACAAACAGAAATTTGGAATGTTATCGTGAGATTTATAACAAGTTATTGATACTAGAGATGTATGACGAATCCTCTCTTAGTAATCAGTTAATCAAAATATCCGTTCAGAGTGATCTGGCTCTTTGCCTGGGTTTGAATCTTAACAGTAATGTAGCTGTTAAATTGCAGATGTTAGCATAATCCTTGTGTTACTATCTTCAAGAATGTGTAAATTCATCTAGTTTGTATTTGGCTTTTAATTGGGAGAGACTTATTGGAAATACTCCTTTGTTTCTTAAAAGTTTTGAGACAACATAGTGTTATGATGTTAGATCTGCAATGACTTTTAGGGTGCAGTTGAACCCTGCTGGTTGAGTCATTTGGAGGAAAGGAGGTGGAATATTTTTTCTTGCTTTAAGCTTTATTATTTTGAAAAATTAAAAATCCAAGCTTGCATTGTATTTTCTACTGAATTTGTAAGACATTTGATATTGGTTGACATTTTGATTTTTTGTTAGCTATCTTTAGCCAGATACTTTCTATGTAAGTTGATCTGCCTGTTTTTTGAGATTTTTTTTTTTTTAAGGCAAACACGAAAATGATTGAGGAGAGAAAGATAGGGCAAGAGCAAGATATAGGTTTACAGAGCATGATACATACAGATCATGACCGGACTCACTGTCGCAGCAAAGGGAGACCAAAAGGAAGGGACCAAAAAGGGGAGATTATTCTTGATTTAAGAACTGTTTAGTTCTGTTGGAGTTTTTGTTTTTTGTTATCATTACCTCTCTTTCGTAAAATTCTTTTTTGCCTGAGATTAAAGTAAGCAGCTGGTTTCTAGGTCAGAGAAATATAATCTTTGATAGAAAATATTTAATAGAACTTTGTGAAGCATTAGACACTAATTACTACATATAAGACTACCATATGAAATATATGTAGTATGTGAGGTTTATATAAACTCTGTAAGTGTACAGGTATAAATGTTCTATTTGAAGATGTTATCTAAAGGATTTTCTTTTATATACTTTAACATTATAAATGATGTTACTGTTACTTAATCATTGGATTATAGCCTAATTGTGTGTGTCAGAATTTTTCATCAGATTGGCAGTTTATCATTTTTGTTTTTCTTGTCAGCTGTAAGCTTCTTGAAGGTAACATCTCTAGCCCCTGGTAGAGATCTAGAATATGGTAAATACTTAATAAGTATCTAGTAACTCAATGATTTAAGTCTTGTTTTAATGTAGGTTGCTTTTTGAAGAATGAAATGTTAGATTTACCCCATGTAAATATTTGAGTTTCTCAGCTTTGGTTTAATTTGATTGAAGGAGAGAAGGCAGAGAATACTTAATTTCTTTTTAAATTTTGAAATAGTTTCAGACTTACAGAAAAATTGCAAGAAGAAAGCTTGAGTATACCCTTTACCTAGCTTTTCCTAATGTTAACAGGTTGGGTAAGCTTAACATGATGATCAAAACCAGGAAATGAACATGGGTGTGATACTGTTAACTAAACTGCAGACCTTGTTTGAATTTCACTGGTTTTTCCACTAATGTCCGTTTTCCCTTTGGAAGATTCTGCCTAGGATCAGTGAATTTAGTTGTTGTGTCTCCTTAGTCACTTCTGATCTGTGACAGGTTTTTTTCTCTTTCATGACCTTCACAGACGTGATGAGTGTGGTCACTTATTTTGTAGAATGTCCCCCAATTTGGGTTTGTCTGATATTTTCTCATGATTAGATTGACATTATATGTTTTTGGCAAAATTGCTATGCAAGTGATCTAGAGTTCTCCTCAATGCGTCATATCACAAGGGACAGGATGTCAATATATCCTATTAAAGATGTTACCTCTCATTTGGTTAAGACGGTAGCTGCCACATTTCTCTACTTGTGATGTTACTGTTTCTCACTTTATAATTAATAGATATCTTGGGAGGTTCTTTGGAACTTTGCAGATATCCTGTTCTCAAACTTTTGCCCACTGATTTTAGCATTGTTTGGTAGATCTTGTCTGCAACAGTTATTACGGTGATGTTCGATTAATGATAATTTTGTGTTCTTCTCATTTGCTTCTACATTTATTTATTGGAATTCATCTATAAGGAAGAGCTATCCCTTGTCTGCACTTATTTATTTACCCAATAATTTGTTTTTATCAGTATTGAGTTGTACACATTTATTAAATATTTTATCTGTGGCATATAATCTAATACTATCCAAATTTATTTTGTTGCCCGAATTGTTCCAGATTTGGCCTTTAATTTGGCTCTTTATGTTTTCTTCATGCCCCCATCCTCGTATTTTTAGGAAAGCACCTCATGTTTTTTGGTATCACATATATTCTAGGCTCAACTTGTATTTTTCCTATTCCAGCTCTGGAATCAATCACTTTTCCAAGGAGCTCTGGTTCCTTTTATTAGAGAATGATGTTTAGAAGCCAAGATCTGGGTTCTATGTGTGCTCATTGCCACTGGGGTGTCATTGCTCCTAGTCTCTTCTCAGTGGACAGAGCTAGGAATACCTGTATGTATACTAATCCATGCATACACAAACATCTGTGTTTATTTCTGTATCTTCTTATCTGTGTGTGTATTCACAACCATGAGTTCATAACTGATACCTTCGATTCCAGTCCAATACCATAGGGTTTATGTTAGCCTTCCCTCTTTATTTATTTTTTATTTTATTTTTTTTAGTGCACCACTCCTTTATTTTTATCTTCCTTTCTGCAATTAGAAGTAGAGGTGCCCTCCAGTGGCACAGGTTTTGCTCAGCCACGGGCACCCCGAGTTTGGATTACGATCTTAGCACTGTGCGTGTGTGAATCTCTCTTCGTTAGCCTTGGAGGCCGCTGCTGCGCCTGTGGCTGGGAACAAATGAGCCTTCCCTCTTTATTTATAATTATTTTCTGACAGTGGGAAATATAGGATACCTTTCAGATAGTCATAGTAATCATGTAAGTATTGTAAAGTTAGCAAAATAATCAATACTATGACAACAAGAAAAAGATCCCCAAGTGGTCCCAAACCTTAAAGAAAAATTTTAAGCTATCTTAAAATATTTCTCTTTGATTAGAAAGAAGTCTACCTGAACCAAAAATAATGACATTTTGTCTTCATAGTTCCAAATATTGTTTTGATTAGTAAGCACTCATTTGAAAGCACTTTGCACTGAGGTTCAGATACTTTCTTTTGCATGTCGTATGTCTGATCTAGGTTTTAAGTACTTAGAATAAGGACAGTATTTGGGGAGAGGTATTTTTTTTTTATTGTGGTAAAATATATTTAATACATAACATGAAATTTACTGTTTTAACCATCTTTAAGTGTACAGATCAGTGGAATTAATTGCAATTCCATCATGACCATCACCACTATTTCTAGAACTTTTTCATTACTACAAGCAAAAACTCTGCAACCATTAGGCATTAACTCCTCCTTGCCCCTCTCCCAGGACCTGATGTCCTCTAATCTATTTTATGTCTTTATGAATTTGCCTATTCTAAGTACTTCATGTAAGTAGGATCATAAAATACACGTCCATTATTTATTTGACTTTGCATAATGTCTTCAGGGTTCATCCATGTTGTAGCTTGTATTAGAACTTTATACTTTTATGGGTGAATAATATTTCATTGTGTATACATACCACATTTTGCTTATCCATTCATCTGTTGATGGGCACTTGGGTTGTTTCCAATCTTTTAGGTATTGTGAATAATGTTGAAATGAACATTGGCGCATGAGTATCTGTTTTAATCCCTGCTTTCAGTTCCTTTGGGAATATATCTAGGAGAACAATTGCTGGATCATAACGTAATTCTGTACTTAGCTTTTTGAGGAACCCGTACACTGTTTTCCAAAGTGGGTGCACCATTTTACATTTTTACCAGGATGGATATGGTTCCAATTTTTCTATATCCTGGCAAAAGTTGGTGTTTTCCATTTTTTAAAAAAATTATGGCTATCCTACTGGATATGAAGTAGTATCTCATTGTGTTTTGATTTGCATTTCACTAATGACTTGTGATGTTCAGCATCTTTTCCCCCCATTTGTTTTCCATTTGTATGTATTTATGGGGTACAAGTACAGTTTTGCTACATTGATATATTGCATTGTGGTGAAGTCAGGGCCTTCAATGCATATATCACTGAAGCAGTGCACATGGTACACACCAAGCAACCTCCTGTCATTCTCCCCCCATCCCACTGAGTCTATATTGTCCATTTATCCACACTCTGCTTCCATGTATACACAGTATTTAGCTCCATACAGTGTCTTCCTGTGTCTGAGTTGTTTCACTTAAGATAATGGCTTCTAGTTCCATCTGTGTTGCTGCAGAAGATATGATTTCATTCTTTTCTTTTTATAGCTGACTAGTATTCCATTGTGTGTGTGTGTACATATATATATATAAATATACACCTACATACATACACACACATACCACATTTTTAATCCAGTCTTCTGTTGATGGACACTTAAGTTGATTCCATATCTTTGCTATTGTGAATAGTGCTGTGATAAACATACGAGTGCAGGCATCTTTTTGATATAATGATTTCTTTTCCTTTGGGGTAGATACCCAGAAATGAGATTGCTGGATCATGTGGTAGTTCTATTTTTAGTTCTTTGAGAAATCTCCATACTGTTTTCCATAGAAGTTGCACTAATTTACATTCCCACGAACAGTATGTAAGAGTTCCCTTTTCTCTGTATACTCACCGACGCATCTGTTTTGTCTTTTTAGTAATAGCCATTCTGATTGGTATAAGATGACATCTCATTGTGGTTTTAATTTGCATTTCTCTGATGATTGGTGATGTTGAACATATTTTCACATGATTGTTGACCATTTGTTTGTCTTCTTTTGAAAAATGTTTATTCATATCCTTAACCCACTTTTCAATGGAGTTATTTGTTCTTTTTGTCTTGAGTTGTTCGAGTTACTTGTAAATTCTAGATATTAGTCCCCTCTTGGATGTATAGTTTGCAGATATTTTCTCCCATTCTACAGATTGTTCACTCTGTTGATTATTTCTTTTGTTATGCATCAGCTTTGTACTTTAATTAAGTTTCATTTGTCTATTTTTGTTGTCTGTGCTTTTGAGGTCTTAATTATGAATTCTTTGCCTAGACCATCGTCTGAGTTTTCCCTAGGTTTTCGTCAGTATTTTTTTTTTGAGTCAGAGTCTCACTCTGTTGCCCGGGCTAGAGTGCCGTGATGTCAGCCTAGCCCACAGCAACCTCAAATTCCTGGGCTCAAGCAATCCTCCTGCCTCAGTCTCCCAAGTAGTTGGAACTACAGGCGTGAGCCACCGTGCCTGGCCTCTTCAGTATTTTTTTATTGTTTCAAGTCTTACATTCAAGTCTTTAATCCATCTTGAGTGGATTTTTGTATGTCATGAGAGATAGGGATCCAATTTCATTCTTCTGCATATGGCAACCCAATTTTCCCAGCACTATATATTGAAAAGGGTGTACTTTCTTTGATGTATGTTCTCATTGACTTTGTCAAAGATCACTTGGTTGTAGGTATGTGTGATTTTATTTCTGGGTTCTCTCTCTGCTCCATTGATCTATATGTTTATTTTATACCAGTACCATGCTGTTTTAGCTACTATAGCCTTGTAGTATAATTTGAAGTGAGGCAATGTGATGCCTCCAGCTTTGTTCTTTTTGCTTAGGATTGGTTTGGCTCTTCGGCCTCTTTTTTGGTTCCATATGAACTTTAAGATTGTATCTTCAAATTCTGTGAAAAGTGATGGGGATATTTTGATAGGGGTTACAGTGAACCTCTAGATTGCTTTAGGCACTATGGTCATTTTAATGATGTTAATCCTTCTGATCAATGAGCATGGGATGTTTTCCCATTTGTTTGTGTTGTCTACAATTTTTTTTTCATCACTGTTTTGTACTTCTCCTTGTAGAGATCTTTTACCTTCTTGGTTAAATATATTCCTAGGCATTTCTTTTTTTTTTTTACAGCTATTATAAATGGGATTGACTTCTTTATTTGGTTCTTAACTAGATTGTTATTAGTATATAGAAATGCTACTGATTTCTGTACATTTATTTTGTGTCCTGAAACTTTCCTGAATTCATTTATCAAATCTAAGAGTTTTTTGGTGGAGTCTTCAAGATTTTCTAGACATAAGATTATATCACCAGTAAACACGGACAGCTTGACTTCTTCTTTTCCAGTTCAAATGCCTGGTTTTTTTTTTCTCTTCCCTGTTTGTTCTGGTGAGGACTTCCGGTTCGTTGTTTAAGAAGAGTTGTTAAAGTGGGCATCCTTTTCTTTTACCAGGTTCTTAGGGAGAATTATTACTTTCAGCTTTTCTTCCTGGGTCATGTTGGCTGTGGGTTTGTTGTATATGGCCTTTGTCTCTTTCTTGAGACAGGGTCTCGCTCTGTAACTCTGATTAGAGTACAGTGGCTTCATCATAGCTCACTACAACCTCAAACTCCTGGCTTAAGAAATCCTCCTGCCTCAGTCACCCAAGTAACTGGGACTACAGGCATGTACTGCCATACCCAACTGTTTTCTATTTTTTGTGGAGATGGCGTCCTGCTTGTGTTCAGGCTGGTGTTGAACTCGTGGCCTCAAAGCAGTCCTCCTGCCTGGGTCTCCCAAAGTGCTGGGATTATAGGCAGGAGCCCGTGAGCCTGGTCTGCCTTTATCTTTTACCTTAAGGGGCATTTAAGTGAAAGAATGGGATTGAAAGTGGTTGTGTTTTCCATACTGAAAGCTATCTTTGAGATTATAAACCTGTCAACAAATTGCTAGAGGGGTAATTGCTATGTGTGTGCCCAAACTGTGTCAACATTTTAATTACTCTTTCATGTCTTTGTCTTCTTTTGCAGTGTTAGAACATAGGTAGGATTTAACATATTTAGAAGCTGGCAAATATAGTGGATTAATTAGTCAGGAACAAAGAACCAGTTAAGGATTAGTGATAAAGCTGATAAGAATTGGAAGGTGAGGCAAGGGCTGTTTTTTTATTTTTATTTTTTCTCCTCTACACTAAAGAAACCCTGTATTTTATTGCAGTCATTAGAAACTAGTTAGAATGTGATCACTCTCCCCCAATGAAAGCAGTATAACCCCATAACAAAACAAAAACTCTGATGGATGAAGCAAAGAAAATGACCCCTAATCTTAGCATTATAGACTTATATTTGTGAGAAGAGATTTAATTCCAGGGTTTTAACATGTCTGTGATTTAGTTTTCTTCCTTAACAATAGAATAGGGTAGTCCCACTGGTGGCTCATACCTGTAATCCTAGCACCTGGAAGTCCTAGGTGGGAGGATCCCTTGAGGCCAGGAGTTTGAGACCAGCCTGAGCAACATAGGGAGACTCCATCTCTACAAAAAAAAAAACAAAAACAAAAACAAAAAAATTAGCTGGACATGGTGGCCCATGACTGTAGTCCCAGCTACTCAGACTACTTGGGAGGCTAAGACAGGAGGATCCCTTGAGCCCAGGAGTTTGAGGTTACATGAGATTGCAGTGAGCTATGATGACACTACTGAACACTAGCCCAGGCAACAGAGTAATATCCTGTCTGAAAAACCAAACAATAAGTTAACAAATATTTTGAGTCATAGAGTAGTGTAAAGAGAGTTTACTTATAATAACATTTTGTAAAATTTGAATAGAAGATCAGGCCTAGAAAAAATGTGCTCTTAATGTATTGATAATTTATGTAAAGGCTGGTAGGTTGTAACTGCCTACTGTGCATGCAAAAATGGGCTTGCCTACTCATGAGGGACTCACAAATTCAAATTCTCTAATTTACCTGAGATCTAAGATATATAGAGTAATATTTATTTATTTATTAATTATTTTTAGAGACAAGATCTTGCTCTGTCTCCCAGGCTAGAGTACAGTGGCCTGATCACAGTTCACTGTAACCTTGAACGCCTGGGCTCAAGTGATCCTCCCACCTCAGGCTCCCAAGTAGCTGAGACACTAGACACGTACCTCTATATCTGGCTAATTTTTAAATTTTTGTAAACACAGGGACTCTGTTTTGCTCAGGCTGGTCTCAAACGCCTGGCCTCAAGCAATTCTACCATCTTGTGAGCACCCAGAGTGCTGGGATTACAGACGTGAGCACCCCGGTGACAATAGTTTTTTTTTAAAAGACCAATTGGTTTCTTAAATTTCTTGACTGGATTAATTTTTTTTTTTGAAAATGAGAAAGCAAGGGAAAAAGATATAAAACTTCAAGCTGATAAGAATAGTATGAGAACTTGATCTGATAAGCAAAATTGCTACTAAAGTGACTAATGGCGGGTGGCGTGGACAGTCAAGACGTGGAATATTTCATCACCCCACAAGTTTCCTAGCGTTCCTTTGTAGTCGTGTCCTCCACCCATCCTGAGCCTCTGACAAGCAGTGCTATTTTTTGCCTTTTCCAGAAAGTCATGTAAATTGAATCATGGAATATGTAGCTAATGAGTCTGTCTTCTTTTACTTAGTGTTGTGCTTTTGAGAGTCATTCATATTGTCCCATGTATCAGTAATTTGTTCCACTTTATTGCTGAGCAGTACACCATTGTGTGAATGCATCACACTTTGTTTTTCTTTGCTTAATCCCATTCACCAGCTGGTGGGCATTTGAGTTGTTTCCAATTCTTTTCTTTTTGAGACAGAATCTTGCTCTGTCAACCCGGGCTATAGTGCCATAGCATCAGCCTAGCTTACCATAACCTCAAAATCCTGGGCTCAAGAGATCCTTCTGCCTCAGCCTCCTGGGTAGCTGGGACTACAGGTGTGCACCACCATGCCAGCCAAATTTTTCTATTTTTGGTAGAGACACGGTCTTGCTCTTGCTCAGGCTGGTCTTGAACTCCTGACCTCAAGCGATCCTCCAGCCTTGGCCTCCCAGAGTGCTAGGATTACAGACATGAGCCACTGTGCCTGGCCTTTTACTGTTTTACTCTGGAAAATTGTAAATATATATAAAAAATGACTAATACAATAAACGCCCATGTCCCTGTCACTCATTCTCAGCAACTATCAACACATGAACAAGCAGTTTAATTTTGAAGATTTCAGACAGTATATCTCACTATATCTGTAAATATTTTAGAATGTCTAACAGGTAAAGGTTCTCATTTTTTAAAGACTCACTTAATAATTACCATTATAAAAATTCCTTAAGGCTATCAGATATCCCATCAGGGTTCAAATTTCCAGAGATATCGTATATCAGATGGTTTTTTTTTTTTAATTTTTCAATTTTGAGACAAGATCTTGCTCCGTCTCCCAGGATGGAGTGTATAGTTCCCTGTAACCTCAAATTCCTGGGCTCAAGCAATCCTCCTACCTCAGCCTCCCAAAGTGTTGGGGTTACAGTCATGACCCACCATGCCTGGCCCATATATCAGTTCGAGAAAGTGTTTAAATCTGGATTCAAATAAGCTCAATTACAGTGATTGATTAATGTGCCACTTTAGTCTCTTAATTTGATTACCCATCCATCTCTCTCTGTCTCTGCCTCTCATGTGTACATGCAGTTTATTGGTTATCCAGTAGAGTTTCCTACAGTATTCATTTTGCTGATTTGCAGGTTTAAGAGGGTTAGCAATGCTTGTATATATAATATGTATTGCATAGAAGGCATGCAGAAGGCCTTTAATAAATGATAGTTGAACATAATGATAAAATCATTGCAATGTCTTTTTCTTATCAGTAAATATGTATAGCAGTTGTGACTTTTTGTTATCAAAACCTTAAATGGAAACCTTATTAAAGTTATTGTGAAATGAGTTTACTAATAACATTTTAAAAACCCATTTAACTTAAAATTACTGGTATTAAACTATGTACTCATCATGTCATATCAAACATATACATTGAAATGCTGTAAGATCAAAGCTTTGTGTATTAATATGGAATGTTTTACCAAGTATACTCTTAAGAAAAAAAAAGTATGTAACAATGTGAATAGTATGCCATTAATGTAAGAAAGATTATGTATATTATTTATGTCAAAGGGGGATAACAAACTGAATATATAAAATACTCCCAGGAACATACAACATTTATTGCCTCTGGCAACGGAAGCTGGTAGCTAGATGGTGTAGGAGTGGGAGAGAGACTGACATTTCAGAATTTTATGCTGTGCAGTGATGTGAATGTACCTCTTCTCTCCTCTATCCCCCTTAAATTACTCTAAAATTTTCGGTAGGATTTTTATGATTCACTTTTTAAATGTATAGCAGCTTTATTGAGATATACTTCCTATACCATTCAATTTACCCATTTGAAGCGTACAGTTCAATGATTTTTAGTATATTCACAGAGATGTGCAACTATCATGACAATCAATTTTAGAACATTTTCATCCATTAGCAGTCACTTCCCATTTCCCTCCCAAGTTCCCTAGGCAACCACTAATCTACTTTCTGTCTCTATAGATTTGCTTATTCTGGGTATTCCATATAAAGAGAATCCTACAACATGTGGTCTTTTGTGACCTACTTCATTCACTTAGTATAATGTTTTTGAGGTTCATTCTTGTAGCGTATATCAGTACTTCATTTCCTTGTACTGCTGAATAATAATTCATTATAAGGCTATAATGCATTTTATTTGTTCATTTATCAGGTGATAGACACTTGAGTTCTTTCTCCTTTTTGGCTTTTATGAATAATGCTGCTATGAACATTGTGTACCAGTTTTTGTGTGGACATGTTTTCATTTCTCTTGGATGTATACCTAGGAATGGAATTGCTGGGGCATATGGTAACTCTATGTGTATATAGTTCACTTTTGTAATTATTTAATTTCCTCTTATTAACAGTCACACATATTTAGAAATGGTGCTGTGAGAGAATCTAATGTACGAGTGTTCTCATATGTAATGAAAATTTCACAAATATATTTATTATTAATGTTGACAGTGTTTTCTATAAATAGGCAATTAAATATTAATTTTTATTTTGAAATTTTTTAAAAATTGGGCGCCTATATTTTACTTTTAGAGCCTGTAATTCTCAGGGGCCCTAGACACTGTACCTACGTACCTAAGTGCTCAAAGCCCCATCATTGCAGGAGTGGAACTCGGAAGAACGCTAAAGGCGATTATGGTAATGTGAGGTTGGAACTTTGCAGATAATTGATGCGACACAGTCTAACGGAGGGGCGATGGGAATCCCTAGGAACGTGCAGGAAGGAAGAACAAAACGCATATATTTTTATGAGTTGTTTGAGAGTTTGGGAGGTAGAAAACAGTGTACTATTCGTGGTCCTGTTATCATTTAAACAATTTCAAGAAAATGAAGACATTTAAGTTTTTTATTAGTAGTTATATGAGCTTTCTAGTGGGCAAGCAGAGAAAGTAATAGACCATTTCAACATACTTTCTGCATCAGTTTGTCAGGTTTTGGTGTGTTTTTCTAGGACAGTGTGTCTCTCGCTTTGGTTTCCGGATTTTCCATCCATCCAAACATGGATTATCACTGCATTTGTACCCATCCTACCATAAATCTATTGGTCTCAGCAGAGAAGTTGGTGTCCGTATGATTCCATAAAGCTAAAAGGCAGTCTGTGCAACCATTAAACTAATTTACAGGTGTGTGTGTAATATGATTCCAACTTCCTAAGAGGAGAAAACGAATGGGAAGGGATGTTGCCAGCTCTTTGGTATACAGTTATAAAGTAGTCCTCGCTCTCAAGAAGGAGATAATTCCAGTTTCGGGTGATTAAATGCTCTAATAGAGGTGAGCATGGAGTTCTAGGGTAATACATAAGAGAGGGCACCTCACCTAGCTGAAATGGGTCCAAGAGAGTTTCTTAAAAGCAGGTGCGCGTGGACCAAGGCTGCATCTGTAGGAGTTTGGTAAATGGGTGGGAGGGGCAGTTAAGGAAAAGAGAAGCATTTTAGGGAGAGAAAACAGTAAGGGTAAAGGCAGATGGAGGAGTCAGGCTGCTGTGTTCAGTGAGCTCTCAGCAGAGAGAAGTTACTGGATTATGAGGCCAAGGAAGGGAGACGGTGAGGAGAGGAAGCCGGAGAAGTGCTTTAGTCTGGTGCCACGTTGCGAATGAGCCTAAACCGAACGCCGTGTGCAGTAGGAAACATCAGCCGGCTTTAAAATGCAAGAGTGACACGGTCAACTTTTTTATTTGCCCCATCAAAAGATATATTATTTTATATCTTTTGATAAGGGCAAGATCCAGAATTCTAATCCTGAGGTCAAGAGCTTTGTTTTTTGGCCACTGTGTCTGAACCTAGAACGGCGCCTGGCAAGGAGCTGAAACTGTTAGCAGGGCAGTGCACTGCTCCTAGCAGTGGAGCACAGGCTCAGCATGGCTCTCAGTCCCGATGCCGCCGTTACATGGCTCTGTGACCTTAAGCAAGTGTCTTTCTTTTTTTTTTTTTTCCCCTCCAGAAATGGAAGCAGAGAACATCTTAATATTCTTTGTTTCTTTTATTCTACTGCATCTTCTCAGAAGAAACATCGTTATTTTATTTTACTTTTTTGAGACCAAGTTGTTTCTTTGGACACCAGAATTCTTTCTTCCCTTGAAAACTTCAACTGTTGCATTCATTCATTCAATAAGTATTTATTTATTTTACTTATTTATATTTTAGAGACAGGCTGTCACTCTGTTGCCCAGACTAGAGTACAGTGGTATCATCATGGCTCACTGCACACTCAAACTCCTGGGCTCAAGCGATCCTCCTGCCTCAGCCTCCTGAGTAGCTGGGACTACAGGCATGTGCCACTGTGCCCCGCTAAATTTTTTTAGTTTTTGTAGAGACTCACTTTGTTGCTTAGGCTGATATTGAACTCCTGGCCTCAAGCAGTCCTCCCTGTGAGCTGAGATTACACGTGTGAGCCCCCACACCTGGCCTAAGCAAGTTTCTTAATCACCCTGCGACTTGGTTTTCTTATCTAGAAAATGGGAAGAACAGTGGGCCCTACCTGTCAGGTTGTTGGGAGGATTAAATGAGCTTATGCAATGCACTCAGAATAGCGCTTGGCCTGTAATAAGCACTATGTGGATGTAACAGCTGTCATTTCTGCTGAGGGCCTGAAGCCAGAGCATTTCTGGGGTCACACAGGAATGGATGGATTGAGGAAAGACTCAGGAGCACAGTAGTTGGATAGGACGTGGTGAGTAAGGGAGAGAAGGAGTTACAGTTAATTCCTGGTTTAGAGAAAAGGAAAATTGGCAGGTACTCTCCCCTCCCCCTCCACACCCCCTAGCCCTTTGAACAGAGAAATCACTGCTAACCCATTCTAGATAGTTCTGGAAGGAGTTGAAGGTCAGAGGTGGAGCCTTTGGTATGTTGAGGAAAGAGAGTGTTGATTCAGTGTGGCATACCCTTATTTAGACATTTGACTTTTCTCTGATTTTTTAAATTTTTTCCCTTTTTCCTGTGGAGGCTAATCCTGCAGCTCCTCTTGAATTCTCAGGACAGAAAGACCTCTGGTGTTTTGTAGCTGGCAGGGTAGCTGCCCTCCACCTGTCTCCTTTGCTCTTTATGCCTCATTTCCTCCTCCCCGTTGGTTTACCCCCTGTATTCCCCACTGTGGGAGACAAGAGAAAAGAAATTTCATCCTTGCTTGGCGTTGGCTACAGACCAGGTTGGTGCTTCGCAGTCCTGAAATAAGGGGAGACTCTGTGGAGGATGTTAAAACATGTATCCCAGAAAAGCATTCCCTGTGCCATTCAATTTAACTTAGAAAGTTTCTCTTTTAGTTCTATTCCAGTGTGATGTTGAGAAAGATTTAGAATCTAGCTTGAACCACGCTTCATAACCTTAGGACCCTTTTGTTGCTGGAAACCAGCTAATTCCTAAGTGGAGCTTGTCTGCCAGGCAGGGCGAGTTTTGTAGTTCCAATAAAGTCCCATCAAGTTCACTGGAGCCCGGGATTCAATGCTAGAGCTGTGCTTCTCATTAGAGGAGTTGGGCTGCATGTACTCCAAGAATCTGAGAAGGAACCTAAAGCTCTCTGCTGGGAAGCAAACATTTGTTTGATATCTTTAATTTTTTATCTTAAAAGGTCATGTGAATTTTGTATTCTACTTACAGTTCACCATTTATTTTAATATAAATGTAAATTTCCTCTCTAATCTTTTACCAAAACTGATGCTCCAGGAAGATAAACCCTTTCATTTTCTTGTGTCTTTTCTTATTCCTTTGCTCTTTTTCTGGTTTAAGGAGTGCCAGTGACAAGGATTTGGGACCAAAACCTTTTTGTTGAGTGTCCTGTGTGTTTCCCATGGTGGGATTTGGCTCTTTGGTTAACTAGGTCCCTACTTCTTTCCCTCAACATATTAAGGGAGGTTTATACATCTTTGAAATGATACCCTTGATCATAGATAATTTTACTAAAAGCTTTCCATTTCCTAGAATTTGTGATGAATGTAAACAGTCTATCAAATGTCTTTTCCAGATAGTTATGAAAAGATGGTAATCAGTGTTTATTGTGTTCTTAGTATGTGCCAGGTTCTGTTCTTATTCCTTTCATATGTCATGCTGTTTAAGTACATGGTGCTTTAAAAACAATTAACCAAGTTTGTCGAATTCGTGCTAACGTTGTTAATGTTTTTGATTGACAGATTCAACACTAACCTTGCACAATGTCTTTGAAACCAAGAGTAGTGGATTTCGATGAAACATGGAACAAACTATTAACTACTATCAAAGCTGTTGTCATGTTGGAATACGTCGAAAGAGCAACTTGGAACGACCGCTTCTCGTATCCTTTTAGTTGCAGCGTGGATCATTGTTCTAGAATTGATAAACTGGTCGAAAAGGAAGTACAGGTTTAAGCTTGTATATATGGAAGAACTTTCCAGCGTAAGTATTTTCAAATACATTGTTATTTACATATCCAAGTTCATCACCTCTTGTGGCAGTCAAGTTTTGATAACTTTTCATTCAACAAATATTTATTGAGTACTTAGTATTCGTCAGGTACTACTTTAGGCTTTGAGAATACAGTTGTGAAGCAAAAAAAACTACTTCCCGTTATAGTAAGGGAAACAGACAATAAACAGATAAAAGAATCTGATGTTATTGCTTCTAATAATAGGTAGTGATAAATATCATAGAGAAAATTAAAGCAGGGTGAGGGTGTGGTGAAGGCTTGGAGTGCAGGTATGCAGTCGGTCAAGGAAGGCCTCCTGAGGGTGGTGGCATCTGAGCAGAGACAGGAACCAAGTGAGGGAACAAGCCCTGCAGATTCTGGGGACAGAGTGCTCTAGGCAGAGGGTGAGCAGCAAGTTCAATGACCAGGATGGAAACATGCTTTTTAATTAGATTGTCTATAAAATTTGGCTGTTTTACATAAAAATGCAGATTCGTGCTTTCTGTAGGATTCTCTGAAGCCTGGTGTCCTTCACTCTTACATGACAGCAGTCTGCCAGACCTAACGAGCACCGCCCTCTTCTAGCAATCTTCTGGGGCTAAGGAAGGGTTGCCCTCATTGTGTAGGGCGTACGTTCTTTAGAAATGCTTTCATAAGACAGTGATTCAACTCGTTCTCAGCGCCTAACTCAGTTAATATTAAGCTGAGTGTTGATGTCAGAACAGTGAAGTTCTTTTAGACCAACAGGGAACCACTTAACTGATCACAACATTTGTTAGGCTACCTGTGTTCTGGGCACTGAAGAAACATAAACTGATGGTAACATTTTTGAAGGCTTCATAATTTGCAAAGATCTTTTGCATTTCTTATGTTATTTGATACCTCAAACAAGCCTATCAGATCACTGGGGCAGATGTAATTCCTCCTCTTTATGGAACAGATGAGGAAGCTGGCCTCAGAGGTAAACAGACTTGCCCAGCTTCATGCAGGTAGTAATTGATGGAGCAAAGACTTGAATACAAGATTTTAAACATCTAATCCCTGTGCTTCCCAGTCTATGCAGAGGACAATTGATATGGATTCTACATTTGAAGAACATATTATTGGATTAATCTTTTAAATTAGATAGCTAATTTTTCTGTGGAACATATGGATTGATTTGGGGCAGGAATCTTAATAAAAGTTGAAAAAGTGTTAAAAGCTACTTGTTTGTGAATTTGGTTGGGCTAGGCAAGTACTTAGGTACTTGTAAGATTATTTTACCTAATCAGAGAGGGAAGCAAAGGAGTTTGTTATAGAAGATTACAGGAAGATGGAAAATGAGCATGAGGTAAAGAAAAAGAAAAGATTAATACATTCTTTATCGTTGTACAGAATATATAGTTGATTGCTTGGTTTATAAGTGGTCTTGAAATGGATGACTTCCCTGGAAAGTGAGCCCTGTTTCTTTGAATCATCTAAGATGGATTAGTTATTCTTAACCTGATCATGAATTACCCCCAAAATAAAAATTATGTACAAAAAAGTAAAATTAAAGAATGGAATCCCTTGTTTTAAATTTCATTTTGAAAAATAAAGGGCTGTGTTAATATTGTTTCTAAAGCGAAATTCCCTCCTTTGTGATTTTACCCAAAGATGAGTTCTCACAACATGAATGTACTTATGTATCCAATAAATAGAACACTCTGAGCATCCCGGAAGCACCCCTTGTTCCCCTTATTCTGACAACTTTTCTATGTCTGATTTTACTAGGGTAAGTTTGTGATGAATAATTGAGTTTGAATAATACAAATCTCTATGATGAAACAAAACAAAAGCCCTTAGGGGATTTAAATTATGTAGTAAATTAGGACTTTTTTCTTTTTTTTTTTTTCCAGACAGAGTCTCGCCGTGTTACCCCAGGTAGAGTGCAGTGGCCTCCTCATAGCTCACTGTAACCTCAAACTCCTGCCCTCAAGTGATCCTCATGCCTCAGCCTCCTCAGTAGCTGGGACTATAGGCGTGTACCACCACACCCGGCTAATTTCATCTATTTTGGTAGAGATGGAGTTTCACTCTTGCTCGGGCTGGTCTCAACTCCTGATCTCAAGTGATCCTCCCACTTTGGTTCCCAGAGTGCTAGGATTACAGATGTGAGCCACCACGCCCAGCCCTAGGACTTTCTTTTTTAAAAAAAAGAATCTATAGTTGAAAACTGCAGGGACTCCAGGCTGTATCCAAGTGTTCAAATAACATTATTTTGAAGCACCTTTGTTCTCTACCGATGCCTTGCTCCCTCTCTCCTCCACCAAACCAATCTTCTGTAGAATTTATACAGCGAGACATTTTTTAAATTCTTCTTTCTTAGGTGGTGTATTTTCAGATTTTTACTTTCTTTGTAATATAGGTTAATATTTTGATGTATTATGTTATTGCTAGTGAATAGTTTTATAGCCTGTTCTCTTTTACTTTAATTTAGTTCATAAAGGTTCCATATTATATCTAAGTTCATTTAAAATAATAGTTAATATGTTTTTTCTGATTGTATATTTTTTTCCTACAAAAAATCTAGCTCAGTGATATTACATTATATGGATGATTTTTTTGCCTGACTATTTTTGTTTTTTAAGATTATAAAGAAATTTTTTGTTTATATTTAATGCAGTGGTATGTTGAAGGAATATGTATACACATACATATATGAAGCTATTTTATTAGTTACTCATTATAATTAAAAATAAGTAAGGGTTTAGAAGGAAGATGGAAAGGTCTTACTGAAGTCTACGAGATGGTGACCTCGTGTGGGGAGGGCTGCTTGCTCTTTGTGGAGTAGGGTACCAGGTTGGTAGAACACATGACATTGACTTCCCACCTCTCTTCTTTCAAAAAGCATTTAATAAGGGCCTGTCACATACCACGAACTGTGCCTAGGAGCTGGGAGTATAGAGGTGATTAAGAATAGGCTAGTGTGGATGGCAAAGGTATAAATAATATCTATTGTATAAAAATAAGTTTGGTAGAAGAATACGTAAGTATTATGGGGATGTAGAGGAGGAGGAACCTGCATCTCAACTCTAATATATTTTTAAGTGTATGTTTTTATTTTGTAATATTTCTTAATCTTTATATTAAATATAAATACCTGATTCCATCCTAAATCATTAACTTTATTTTCAGTTTCTATCTGGGTCTTTAGTTAAGCTGGTCTCAAATTGTTCATGTCCTTTATTGTCCAGATTTGGTTAGTGATGTGTAGTTTATAAAGCATTTTAATGTACATGAGCTTATTTGGGTCTTACAGGGACTCTGGAGATGTCAGAGGAATGTTTATTATGTTTACCTTGGAGGCAGTTGGAAGTGGTCATTCTTCTGATCAGATGCCAAAGCTCTGCCATGGAATGATCTTGGAGACAACCACAAGGAGTTCTTGACCTAAACGGGGTTCAGGTGTCAGTGTTCATGGGGGCAAATGAGCTGTTACCTCCGGAATGCTTTTTCACGTTTGTTGGAGGCAGCATATCAAACAGTCTCCAGAATCCTGTCTAATACTGTGTCTGGTCCCAAGATCATAAAGTGGCGTTGCCTTAAGTCTCTTTTTATTCTTAGCATAATGTTTTTAATCCTTGGAGGTATTAAAAGGATTCAGTAAAGAACAGGATATTAAAAAAAACAAAAGTGAAATGGCACCCCAGAGAGGCTAAGAGACTTGGTTAAGATTCCTGGTCATGTCTCAGTGCAGTGGCTCATGCCTGTAACCCCAGCACTTGGGAGGCCAAGGCAGGAGAATTGCTTGAGGCGAATTGTTTGAGACCAGCCTGAGCCACTAGGGAGACCCTGTCTCTACAAAACAAACAAACAAACAAACAAAAGGTCAGTGGCTAGTAAAAGGTAAAGTCTCAATTAGATCTCATTTCCAACTCCTGTTAGAGTTTGTCTGCCACTGGTGATGGTATTCAAAAGCTTAATTGATTAGTTGATATCACTATTACTATTCATACTGTATTTCTTCTAAATAGAATAAATGCTGAAGGACAGTGGATAGGTTGTAGAATATCTTGAATACTGTGACGTGGGAGAATGTGTCAAGTGAGTAATTTTTCTGTTTTGTTTTTCAGAATTGCTTAGACATATCTGCCTCTGTTGATGTTCCTTAGCCGCTTGTTGATACTATGCTTATATCCATTCTTATATAAACCTTATTTTGTAGGTTTCTGGGTAATTTGATTTTCCAGAAACCTCCTCTGGATTTTAACCTCTCTAACAGGTACCATTTTCCTCACAGTGTCTTCAAATAATTTTCAATAAATACTTGTTGAATGAATAAATGAATGAATCTTATTGTGCTTTTTAAAGTAAGCATGGTTACGTATTTCACTTTTGTCATGTTTATAAGACAATAGTATGTATATTATAAGCCTAAACCATAAAAATGATATTTTTCATTTCATACCAAATGAGTTAAATCTCATTGTTTTAAAAATATATGTCAATGAATATGAAAACCTTAATAATATAACTAGAGATATCTATGCTTTATGTGTGGCCTATCCTGAACCCCTTGGAGAAAGACTTTATACAGAAACTAAGATTTTTTTGGAAAATCACGTTCGGCATTTGCACAAGGTAAGAAATGATATATACATGATATAAATATGTTTATAGCTGCATAGTTACTTTAATAGTTCACTGTTTTCCAGTGCAGACTCCCGTGTCCTCTGATGCTATTTATAAATGTCTATCTTTATTATTTTCAGTCTTTCAGCTGTCTTTTCATATGCTATATATAAAGGCTTCCAAAAACCTAAAATTAAAAAGGGAAATGGTAAATGATGATAAAAGTGGTCTCTGTAACCAGTTATTTTGATCAGTATGCCATGTATTTAAAGGCAGCATCACAAACTTGATCTGTGTATGGATTTTGCGGTGTAGTCAGTCCCTGGGTTACAGGCGACCCAGCTTATGGTGTTCCATACTTAGGAACGGGCTCCCAAGACTCCCCATAAGGATGATTTATAACTAAATAATCAGATTAATAATCCAAGAACTATTATAGTTTCTTCCACACATGTAAGCAAATTTGTGTGGCATAAGCAGTTTGTTGGTGTAGCTTTTTTTTTTTTTTTTTTTGAGACAGTCTCACTGTTGCCCAGGCTAGTGTTCAGTGACATTGCTGTAGCTCACAGCAACATCAATCTCCTGGGCTCAAGCAATCCTCCTGCCTCAGCCTCCTGAGTAGCTGAGACCATAGGTGCATGCCACCACGCCAGGCTAATTTTTCTATTTTTAGTAGAGACAGTGCCTCGCTCTTGCTCGGGCTGGTCTTAAACTCCTGAGCTCAAGAAATCCTCCAGCCTTGGCCTCCCAGAGTGCTAGGATTACAGGCGTGAGCCACCGATCGCAGCCTGATGGAGCATCTTTACAGTAGCAGCTAGTCTCATTGTTTATATGGTCGCTTGCACACAGTATCACTTTCACCTTAACTTTTTTGTTTGGTTTTGTGAGTCTGTGTTTACCCTGGTGACCATGCCTCCAAAGTGAAAGTCCACTGCAAATGCAGGTGAGCCTGCAGAGAAGAGAAAGGTGATTGCAATGGAAACACCTTCAGAGAAAGGCCAATGCCATTATTCATTGGGAATGCATTAGGCTTCAGTCGCTTGATTATGGAACAATTATAAAGGATAAAGTGAGAATAATGGAACATGTGAAGGCAGTGCTCCAGTGAAAGCATCGGTTAAGTGTGGTGGATTAACTACTGAAATGGAAAGGTTATTATTGATTTGGATAGAAAATCAAAATAGTAAGATTTCTGTTAGCATAGGAATTAAAAGAGCACAGTATCTGTAATTTATTACAGAACATGGATATATTTATTATTACATTATTACCACATATGAGCCATTGTATTATTATTATTATTACTGTATATGCACTGTTCATCAGGGATCCATGTTACATACAAAGCCGACCTAAAGTCGTTCTCAGGAAGGTATCTCATCCATAACCCAAGGATGTATTTTGCTATGGACCATTTCTAACTTAATTTGGACTAATGAGCTTATCAGGAACTGGATGAGATAATTTATTGCCTGGACTAGAATCTTTTTTTTTTTTTTTTTTTTTTAAATAAGCCCTACTCTGGATAGAATCTTGACTAAACTGTTTATTAGATGTTGTGACCATGGGAAGCCCACTTAACAACTATCTTATGGACTGAGCTTTAAATTTCTTTATTTATAAAATGGGAATAAAACAACACAGTTTATATAAACTGTCTTCTGACCCTCCCCATGGCCAGGAGTAGATACTTTTTCTTTTTTTTTCTTTCTTTCTTTCTTTTTTTTTTTTCTTTTTCAGATCTCACCAAGTCAGATTTTTTTTTTGTGTGGATACTTTTAAAAATGGTAAGAACCCATAAGTAGGGCACAGTTGATCATCTGGTATTTCCCTTAAAAGATTCAAAGGAAGAGCTCTAATTTTTATAGTATATGGCATGTACATTTTAGTGTTATAGTGTGTGCATTTATCAGCTCATGAAAATAGTTTCGACAGCACATACTTTAAAGTGGTTTTAAAATGTTTAATGTAGTAATTTAGTTTTAAAGTTCTGCTGTTGTAAGCTAGTGAGCTTTGGTTATACCATAATTGGTAATTATGTAAGACATTTATACACTTTTTGGTTTTATATTTCAGGTTAAGTTGTGTGATTTTTAAAACAAATTTTTAAAAATTTCAGAATTTTTTTAGACTTATAGAAGGTTGCAGGAATAGTGTAGAGAATTCTCATGTCCTTTTCACCCAGCTTCTTAATGTTAACATCTTCCATAATAATGGTAGAGTTATTAAAACTAAGAAATCAACATTGACGTAATTCTGTGATTTAAAAGTGTTATTATGAAGCAGTTTTATGAAAGATTGCAAAACTTGTATAAATTGTTACATAGCTAGCAGAATTGAAGCTGTTTCACCTATGAAAAGGAAATTTGATTTGATGGGGGAGGAAACTTTTTTCATTAGTAAAGTATTGCATTACCATTTTAGATAATTTAGAGCATACTGATTAGCAAAAAGAAAAAAATAAACACTGCCCATAACATACCTTCAGAAATAACCACTGTTAACATTTTTGATATATCTATGCTGAAATATATCTATTTTAATATATATTAATATATATTTAATTTTATGTCTTTTACATATTCTTGCTTTGCATAGACTTCTACTTTTTATTACAAAATGAAGTTATGTTATTCACTTTTGTAATCTGCTTTTTGCTTTTAGTAATTAGGTAAGTATCTTTCATTGTCATTAAATAGATATTTGTAATCCTGGCAGTGATTTGTAAAGTTTTTCTTTATGTGAAATACTGTGATTTGTTTAAATATTCCCATACTGCTGAACATGTAGAGTCTTTCCATTTTATATAATTTGTTATTATAAACAGTACTCTGCGAACATCCTTGTAGCTAAATTACTGTTGTGTAACAAAGTTTTTTGGAGGATAAATTCCTAGACATGGAATTGCTGGGTCACCCACATTTTTATTGTTTTCCACGTATATTAACAAATTGTTCCCCAGGTTTGTGTTTTATCCAAGCAGCAGCAGTAGCTCACAGAAGGGTGCCCTATTCTGTAGCATTATTGAGTAGTTGCTATTTTTAATTTATTTACCAACTTGATAGGCAAAAAATGCTATTTATAGATGATTATTATCACCCTAAGCCTAAATTGTTAAAATTACAAGTTTAAAAGCATTGCTTTTCATCAGAGAATTAATTAGGTGGAGATTGAGGTCATGACTTGCTTAAGGGCGTGTGGGCAATTAATGACAGAACTAAGGTAAGAGAACCTGAAATCTCTTGCATATCAGTCCAATGGATTTTTATTGTTAGACTATATTTCCTTTAAAAATAGACCTGAGATTTCAGTGAGATTTTCAGTTTTCAAAAAAATAGCTATCTTTTAAGTAAATATAAAGCAACTTATTTTGGGGAATGTGGAAAAGGTATCAATTTCCATAAATAGTCTTATTCACAAAAGTGAATAGTTTAATTTGGAGTGATGATATACTTAACTCAGGCTGATAGAAAGTAATGGATTTGACTATGTGGGATAATGCATTTGTTGAATAACTAGATTTAACCATTGCATAATGTATATATACTTCAAAACATCATGTTGTACTCAGTGAATACATACAATGTTATCTGTCAGTTTTTTAAAATTTTTTTTTTTTTTAATCGAGGACTCAAATCTCACCAGGGAAGTTTTTAAAAAATTTGAAAAGTGGTGGATTTGAGGAAACAAGATAGAAGACAATAGAATTGTGTTCTGTTTTAATCTGATCTTAACATTCTAGTCCAAGACAGCATCAAACTGTTACAGTTTGTCCTTTTATCTTGGGGAATGAAACTATTTATTCTCTATTATGGATGCTTCGGTTTCATATCTAAGGCTTTCCCAGTTGTTTCATTTTTACTAAGGATAGTTAAATTAAAATGCAATTTATAGATGTAATTTTTAATATGTGAATTATGTAAGTTATTTTAGAACATTAATTTTGATACGGTTTATAGTTTTCAAATGAAAATGATTAGTGCTTTCCAAGTAAAAATATTTTTCTTTTCTTTTTTCTTTATTTTTTTTTTTTTAATGTAAAAGTGAAGAAGTACAAGTAAAAATATTTTTCCTCTTTATATAGAGAGTTCTGGAGTCAGAAGAACAAGTACTTGTTATGTATCATAGGTATTGGGAAGAATATAGCAAGGGTGCAGACTATATGGACTGCTTATATAGGTAAGTGTGCTTTTAAGATCTTGGCAATCTAAACGGTATTGCCTGCATTCAATAATTTTTTAATTACCTACTTCCCAATGAAATGTGCAGAACTGAAGCATACCCTCCTACGTGGACTTTTCCCTGCTATGGGGAAAGGCCTGTAGTCTGAGCCAGGTGGGTCTGGGGGAGCCAGGCAGTGTGTGGAAAGCTATTCTGTGACAAGCAAAACTGTATTTACTAGCATGGGTCTGATTCTGCCAATTGTCTGGAACCCGTAGCACACATTAAATCTTGACAGAGAACACTGAAAATTCAGCTTGCCTGAAACTTAGAGGAGTAAATCTAAGCCCATGTCCCCTCCACGTGTTCTTATTTGACTCTAGCATTCAGTATTCTATGTTTCAGGGCAATATTATTACTTCAAATACTCAGTAGTTTTGCTCTTAATTCTCCATCCCCATTCTCTAGGCATATTGAGTTACCTGCAGTTCATAACGCCCCATGGTCTCACCCGTCTTCCTGCCTTTTCTCGTGCTGTTCCATCTGCCTTGATTGCTTGTCTTCCTTTTCTTCCTTTCTCTGAATGATGAATTCTGATGCCTTCTTCTGATATTCCCTTCCCTAAACTTCCTGTTCTGCCCCTCCCAGTCTCTCGCTTTTGTGTTAACTGCACTCATGTGTGTTTTCACGGCACTCTGTGCTGATCCTCTCTGACCCATTCGTGGAGACAGTGGACATGAGTACTTAGGTGTGTAAGGCAGACATCTGTTCATTGAAGAATAGTGGATAAATATGGAATAGTGTCATTGAGTACGTGGGACCTTCACCCTTGAACCTAGGATGTCCTCACTTGAAATGGCTGCGGCCTTCAAGAATGCAGTGGTACTTTTGCCTTATGCATTGTGGCTTGGGCCACAGGTGGGCTCCTGCTTCAGTTTCTCACTGGGGGTTGGCTGAGGAGTTGAGCTGGGTCTCCAGGCGTTCTCTGCAGAGTCACACTGTGCTTTGTTGGGGGACCATATTGGGACACCAGGGCCCAGTTCTCTTGACACATCTGTCTTCCTTTGCTCCACGTGTTCAGCATCCCTAAGGTTGATGATAGAAGTGGAGTCGAGCTACTCTGAGCTGCCCGTGTTAGAAACTGGAGCTTGCTTCTCAGTGGCCCAGTGGTTTTAATTTCTTCTTAGAAGAGCAAAACGAAACACCAGAGACCAGCAATTTCTGACAAACACAGGTTTACTGTGGCTTCAACTTTTATAAAAGTGTTTACTGTATAGGAAACATCTTGACATTTGATTTTTTTCCTTATTGACCAAGGTTAGGTAATCATAAAAGAACTGTAAAAATTTCGTGGCTAAGTTGTGAGGGAGAGTTGGGAGGCTTTGAAGGGTAAAAGAGAGAGAGTGTGTGTATATGCCTTTGCTATTACTGAGACATGTGGCCTTTCGAATACAGATGACAAAGAGAGTGTTGAGACCAGGAGCCATGCAGTGAGATCCCTCCTTAGCTGATGCATTTCAGTAAAGATTTAAGTTGTTTTTCTATTCTGTCTTCATTTTTTAGGACATGTACAATTTGCTTTGCTCTTCTGCCCTTTTGTGTAACCAAATCAATTAATTTGGTGCTATTTAAATTGGTACTATTTATGAGCTTTTAGTAAATGTTTGCAATATATATAATATATATGCTTTTGTGCGTTCGTGTGTATAAAACCATATGAGACAGTATCTCCATTTGTATAGCCGAGGAAAGGAATGCTCAGAGAGGTGAAATGACTTTGCTCAAGGTCACTCAGCTAATGAATCACAAGGGCGGAATTTAAACTCAAATCGACACTGGTAGACTTGCTCGTTGAGAGTTGCCACAAACCTTCAATTTGCAAAAAAAACACAATGTCTGGAGTGCTGTAGTGTCAGCCTAGCTCACAGCAACCTCAAACTCCTGGGCTCAAGCGATCCTCCTGCCTCAGCCTTCCAAGTAGCTGGGACTACAGGCATGCGCCGCCGTGCCCGGCTAATTTTTTCTATATATATTTTTAGCTGTCCAATTAATTTCTTTCTATTTTTGGTAGAGTCGGGGGTCTCGCTCTTGCTCAGGCTGGTCTCGAATTCCTGAGCTCAAACGATCCACCCGCTTCGGCCTGCCAGAGTGCTAGGATTACAGGCGTGGAGAGCCACCGCGCCCGGCCTTCCGTATATTTTTGAGAGTGGACTTTATCTTGACTTCACCAAGAAGACTTTGGGAATTAGCAGATGACACTGTAGAAGGTCTGACCTTTGGAGAAGGGCTGTTGGCTGTAGTGTATTGGAAATATTTAGAGCAAAACCCTTGAGTTTTTTAAGTGAGACTGGAGTAATAGGTTTTTTTTAATTTTTGCGACTCTAGAGGTCTTATTCTTTGTCTTTTAGGGCCTTGGAGAGAGAGATGGGCTGATAATTTTTATTTTCATTATATTTCTAATTTCTGCATAATTAGCTTTTTCTGGACTTATTACTGGACTATTTTGTAGTTAATTTATAACCCTAAAATTATTGTTTTAAAGCTGCAAGTTATTGTCTTTCCTGCTGATTTTGACTTAATATCCAATGATATCACATTTATTTTTCAGGTATCTCAACACCCAGTTTATTAAAAAGAATAAATTGACAGAAGCTGACCTTCAGTATGGCTATGGTGGTGTAGATATGAATGAACCACTTATGGAAATAGGAGAGGTAGGAAATTCCTTAAATGACTGACAAATCATAAACATTGTTTTTATAAATTGAGGTAATTTGATTCAGTATCCTTTTTTTAAGGACACTGAATTGACTGTCTTAAAATTATCAAGATTTAAAACATCCTAAATGTCAAGTAAATAAAACAGTGTAGTGATTTCCTAAGAATCTTAGGTAGATCAGAGGAAGAGAGAAGATATGACAATTATTTTAATGATTAAATTTATGATGGGAGATGTGGTTAATGGTTCTGCATTGTGAGAAAACTCATAAAATTGTATAGAAAAATATTGAGACTCTTGTAGTTTTTTTTTTTTTTTTTTTACTTTTTAAGATGAATATTTATTTCTATTTATTTATTTATGTTTTAAGAGACAGGGTCTCTGTTGCCTAGGCTGGTGTGCAGTGGTAGGATCATAGCTCACTGTTCACCTCAAACTTTACTTAAAAATAAAAGTAGTTCAGAGTAAAACAATGAAATGTGCAGCTCAGGTAATTCATTCAAGTTCTTGGAGTATGGTACAAATTTAAATATCGAAAATTATATAATGCATATACTGATTGTGAAAGAAATAGTCCTGTACAAGTTTGTTTATTCATTCAAATATTTATTCAGTCGCCATTGAGGATGTTCAATGATAGACAGACAAAGTCCCTCTCCACATAAAGCTTGTAAGTTCAGATAAGGGAAGCAGATGCCAAATAAGGGGTGAGTATTAATGAAGGAAATACACAGCTAAGATGCAGTATTAATAGAAATTTAAGTTAGCGTAATCCTTTTAGAAAGAAATTGTTCAGTGTGTTTCAATACACTTAAAAATATTTAACACCTTTTGACCAAGTAATCCCATGTCTAGTAATCTGTACTTGGAAAATAATAAGTATGGGGGGAAAAAAAGTTTAAATCTTTAAAAGTCTTTCTTGCAATCTTTGTTAATAGGGTGACTAGGGTGAACAATCTGAATTTTCAACATGTAACAATAAAAATCATACATAGAAAAATATATATAGTATGGTTTTGTTACAACAGCTGGCAAAGGACTCTCTTCCTTATGTGGGCCAGAAAGTACATAAAAGAATAGCGGCATTGTTCTCAGTAGCAGAAAATTGGAAATACAAACACTTCAGCAGTCATCAGCAGTAGAATTGAAAAATAAATCATGGTATATTCGTTCAACAGGGCAGTGGTCCCCAACCTTTTTGGCACCAGGGACTAGTTTCATGGAAGACAATTTTTCCACTGGGGGAGGGAGGTGGCTTCAGGATGATTCGAGCGCATTACATTTATTGTGCAGTCAAACCTCTCTGCTAATGATAATCTGTATTTGCAGTGGTTTCTCAGCAGCACTAGCATCACCGCCTCAGATCATCAGGCATTAGATTCCCATAAGGAGCTCGCAAGCTAGAACCCTCGCATGCGCAGTTTGTGGTAGGGCTCGTGCTCCCATGAGAATCTGATGCCACTAATCTGACAGGAGGCAGAGTTTATGCAGCGATGTGAGCAATCGGGAGCAGCTGTACATAGGGATGAAGCCTCGCTGGTTCACCTGCCGCCCAGGTGGACCAGCGTCGGTCAGTGGCCCCAGGATTAGGGACCGCAGCGATAGGGTACTATGTAGCAGTGCCTGTTATTGAGCTATAGCTGTATGTTTCAATGTGGACGGGTTTCATTAACAAAGTTTAATTTTAAAAAATCACACGTAGAAGAATATACAATGTGATTTTGTTATCAAGGTCAGAAATGGTCAACTTGAAGCTATTACGGGGGTAGAACCATAAGCACACAAATGGTTTAATACAAAATTCAGGATAGTGATAACCTGAGGGGAAAAGAGAACATTTGGGGCAACCGTAGTGGCGAAGTTGTGCTTCTTAAACTGAGTAGTGAATACAGGGATGTTTCAGTTTATTATTCTTTAAACCTACTTACTCTTTTATGGTTGTATGAAATATCTCATTATGTAAAAAATCAGCCAACAGCCAAATCATGTTTTATTTGACATAAATCCTTTGTTTCTGTTACAGCCTTGGCATCTATAGGCCATCCATAGCGTTGAGCATTTAACAACCAATAAATTAAGGTTTTCTAACAATCAGTTATTTCCGTAAGATTTTCAGTCAATGATAAAACCTTAATTCTGTTCTTTTGCAAGTCTGATATGATAATTGTCATTTAAATTAGAATTTTATTTTCCTTTGAATTTTTAAATTTTCGCTTAGTTTTCATTAGAACTTCAAAATATTAGTTACAAATTCTTCTTTTGATGAGTATCTTTATTTTTATTTATTTTTATTTTTTTTAGCAAAAAAGATTGGCTACATCTGTGGAATTGATGAGTATCTTTACTTTTAAAAAATCTTGAGCAAATGTTAGAAACAAATACTAAGTAATTCAGCCTTGATGATTTTTATTTTTCCCGGCAGCTAGCATTGGATATGTGGAGGAAATTGATGGTTGAACCACTTCAGACCATCCTTATCCGAATGCTACTCCGAGAAATCAAGAAGTGAGTGCCGACATTTAACTTTCTGAGTCTATTCTGTTTTGCTGTTTGATGTGGTTTAAAAATAGTACACAGTTGCATGGCTATTGACTGTCTTGGGCCTGGTTTTACTGTAATGAGCCTCGTTTTACTTCTTACTGCCAGTATTTTAAAGTTGCTTTGTAATCTTCTTTTTGCTTTTTCTTTTCTTTTTTGAGGGGGGCAGATCGTCTTCACTTATTTCCTAATATTCTTAGTAACTAAAAAGTACCTGAGGGAAGTGACTTGTTGCTTTTCAATCCTGAAACCTCATTGACCTGCCAGGCAGTGCCCTGAGGTGTTTGTACATATAAAATTCTCAGTTTAAATCCTGGTAAGGATTACTTATTCAAGAACACAGTTTCTTCTAGTTAGTTGGTTACCGTTCAGCCCCCGTATTATAATCTGTAACTTGCCTAATATTGTGAAGTAAACTTATGGGAAAATAGCTTTCCCTTCTACCTGTAGCCCAGAGTGGTTGACTCTTTATTGCTCTGTGAATACAGTTTGGGGTAAAGAAGGTTTTTCTGTGGAGTCCATAGTAGAACATCTCTGGATCAGCTCTGGGTTAGAAGATTCTTAGACTTCAGCTTTAGGGAAATGAAGATACTATGTCAGTTATCAAATATAGTTTAATAAATTCCAGGCTACTGGAACTGATGTTATGGGAATTATCTAGAGCAGTGAATAGTGTGATAATGGCCCCTCCATCTGGATCCACTTTCCTCAAGAAGACCCAAATAGGGAGTTTTTTAGGTGAAGAATAATTTATAAAAGAATTGTTATTACTGTGTTACTCCCAGTAGGAAGTAGGAGGTTACACACACACACACACACACACACACACACACACACCCCACACACACACACACACACACAAAAGAGGGTAGAGGATATTTTTGAATTTAACAGTAATACCACATAGAAAGTAGGTAGTAGCATTTAGTGACTTGATTTAAAGAAATTGTCACTGACCATTTTTATGATTGCATTGTTTCCAAAGATAGAAATGGAGAGAAAAGGCAGTAGTGAAGCAGTAGGGTTGGAACAATTTTCCTCCTTCTTTTCTCTGCTAAACTATAATTATCTAAAAAAACACTGTTAATAAGATTTATAAATTCTAATATAATTTCCTGAAGAATACTAACTTCTTTTTTGACTTGGAATTCAGCTATTGTATATTAAAAGTATAGGGAAAAATATTATTATTCTTTCTAAATGTTCTTTTGTGAAATATCTCTCTTAATACAATTTTGTCCCATCCTAGGAAATTTTCTTGAAGTGTGATTGTTACCTTGCTAAAATGACTTTGATGAAAAATGAAACTGTGTAAGAAAAATAATACAATTATAGAATATTCTAGAAAAGACAGAAATTACCTGATCAACTTGTCTTATTTTTATTATAATCAACTTCTATTAAGGCATTTGACATGCTGTACTCATATCTCATTTATTCTTGTGTCAGCTCTTTTAGGTAGAGTTTTACATTTTACAGCCAAGGAAAGTAGGCCATATTAATAATAGAAAAAGTTAAACATGGGGACTACATCCCAAACAGTGTGCTAGATTTTTTGCATGCATTACCCCATTTAATCCTCACAGCCCGAGAAGGTTGGTGCAATTACCATCACCATTTTACACATGGAGAAGTCAATGGTGGTGCTCTATCTGGGGTAATTTGACTCCACTTCCCATCTTCTTAATTCTAGGGATTCAAATCTGGGTTTATCTACCTCTAAATCCATTATGCCTGTCGTTTTAATCCACAGAATATTTCTTCCATTCCTGGCTCCAATACCTTTAGCTTGATGAGTACAGTTTAGTTTTATAATGCTTTGAATATTCTGGTGTTTTCTCACATATTTTTAATTTGGTCTCAGGGAGATAGCAGGTTTTATTTATAAGTAAGAAAATTGAACTTCCACAAAGAAGAATGAGTTATTGAATTTGATATAACTAAGGAAATAGACATCATGCCTTTACACTTCCAGTTGGGGTCTTTCCACTGCATTGCTTTAACATCTCTTTACCTATTGTCATTTGAGCTAATATGGTCAAATATCATAATTTCCATTGCCGTGGATGAGCATTTATGGTAGATACTTTCTAATATCATCTGATCTTTATAACAGGATATGATGATGAATATTATCATAAGCTCATTTTACATGTGAGGAAAATGAGGCTTAAGAGGGTAAGCAACTTACCTATCTTACATAACTAGTAAATGGCAGAACCAGAATTAGAATTTAGGTCATTTTGGTTCCTGTATCATATATTCTTAGAAATAGTTTGCTCAAGTTGCATCTCATTGCCATTTCTACTAAAAGAGAAATATTTTAATGTGCATACCTACAACTTTGTTGTGGAAAGAGCTCCACCGTATGTACTAAATAGAATCTTTTCAGATCTAGCAGAACCCGTGCAAATTGATTTCCTGTCAATTTATTTACAACTTCCTTTTCCCATATTCATCCCTGGGTTCCTACATATTTTCTATAAGTCTCCAAAAAGCATTACTCTGTGCTAATGGTTTCTCAGATCTGGCCAATGAAAATTAAGATTACACTGGGAACATGTAAAAGAGTTTTCTTTCTATAAAAATATAAGTAGTAGATGCTGATTATAAAAATTTTAAAATTTGCAGAAGGTTAAAGAGAAAAGTAAATGACCTTTTTTTTCCTCCCAGTACCTCAGTTTTGCTATTTAAAGGAAACTATTAAGGATTTATTTTCTAAGAAAAATTATCTATGCAGTTAAGATCGTATGTATACACAAATATTTGTGTGTACATACATTTATATGGAAACACATGTGTATATCTATACACATATATTACATGCGGTATTATACATGTATATACATGCCTACATTGGGGAGCTTTTTGAAAGCATAGATATCTGGCTCTCCACCTATATCCACTGAATCATACTCTAGGGAGAGTAGAAACTTACATTTTTACAAAGCTCCCCAGATGTGATGTATGTGTCAGTTCAGGCTGGCATTAGTGAAGCACTGGTCTGCACTGAATACTCATCCCTCCACTTATTTGTAAAGCCTTCATCGGAGTGTTTCCTTTTTGCCTGTGGATTTCTTTGTTACACAAATATGAAGACTATATTAAAAATACATTCTTAAAAGTTTAAACAAGAACATATTAGTGATTGATGTGAGACTGTAAACTGGCAATATGGGGAAATTCCTTTATGTAAAGTGATAGAACAGTTCTGTATCCTTAATACGATGGTGGTGACATGAATCTAGACCTAGAACTACATAGAACTGTAGACATAAAACTATGTACGCATAAACATATACAAATGTAAAAACTGGAAAAATCTGATTAAAGTCTATCGATTGTACCAATATCAATTTCATGATTTTGAGATTGTGCCATAGTTACGTCAGGTGGTACCACTGGTGAAAGCCAGGTAACACAAGACTCCTCTATATTATTTTTGCAACTTCCTGTGAGTCTATAATTATTTCAAAATTAAAAAAATTTTTTTCAGTTTAAATAGCGCATAAAATGTGAATGTCCCTATTTTCTTGTTTTACCTCAGACTTCCTTTCCTCTCCTGATGAGTACCTACTGAAAACAGTTGGGTCGTACCTTTATATTTGTTTATTTAAGTACAGTGGCTTTCATCCCTTTCCGGGGGATTTTGATGTGCCTTTAGGATCATGATGATGACGGGCCGAGCTTCCCAGTATAAAAATATTTAGGTTGGAGCCAGGTACGGTGGCTCATGCTTGTAATACTAGCACTTTGGGAGGCTGAGCGGGGAGGATCGCTTGAGGCCAGGAGTTTCAGACCAGCTTCAGCAACACAGTAAGACCTTCTGTCCACAAAATAATAGAAAAAATTAGCCAGGCATCGTTGTACACACCTGTACTCTTATCTACTCAGGAAGCTGACGTGGGAGGGTCACGTGAGCCAGGAAGTTTGAGGTTGCAGTGAGCTACGAAGACACCTCTGCACTCTAGCTCAGGCAACAGAGTGAAACCCTGTCTCAGAAACAAACAAAAAACCCTTGGTTTGCATATGTACAAAAAATTTTAGCATAATTTTGAGGTTTATGGATTTCCAAGATCATAATTGCTGCTTTTTCATTTACTTAGTGGGCTTCTCTGTCCCCAGTCAGTCAGGGAATCATTTGGCAAATTGTAGCCTGAATGTTTTCACAGTTACTGTTTGGTGAATTGGTAAAAGTTTTTCTGTGGTCTGGAGTAATAACTCCAGGGGAAGACAGTCAGAACTTAAGTGCCCTCTCTCTGTATCCTCTAAGAGTGGTTCTGTTCCAGGGCTCCTTTCTGTTTTATTTGTCAGTTTGTCTATCCTTGTGCAGGCATCTCACTGTGTTTAGTATTGCAGCTAAATAAATAATTCTTGGTATCTGGTGAGATAAGTTTGCCCTCCAGAAGTCAGAAGTGTTCCTGCTGTTCTTTGCTTCTCTGTCATTCACCAATACTTGATATTGTCGACTTTCAGTGGTCTGAGCGTGAGTAACATTCCATGACTTCCCAGTGCCTTTCTCAGGTGGGACGGGGGGAGCCTAGTAGGTGTTCTTGGGTGGGTGCTGCAGCTGTCTTCTGGGTGCAGAGGCTTCCTGGTCCTGGGTCACCACCTGTTCTCAGGCACCGCCCCCCCGCTGCGGTGTGGGCACACACAGTGCTGCTGCCTGCCGCCTGGCTCGGAGACCAGCCTGTTCTCCTGATAAGCGAGCTGCCTTTTTCACCCTTCGGCTTTCGGAATCTGCCACTTCGAGCCTTTCTTCCTGCTCTTCCCACTCTCTCCTTGTGTTCTTTCTCTTGTGCATTTTGGTCTGTCGTTTTATTTTTCTCCTCTCTCTAATCTTCCACCTTTTTTCAATTTCTGCAAGTCCAAGGACTGCTGATGCCAATGGAGTATTAAAATGTGTCTTTCCTGCCATTTCTCAGATTTAGACTAGGAGTGGGAGGCTGCTTTTGAATTTGCTGGACCCCTGTTCTCATTGTAAACATCAGGGTAAACGAGAATGCTATTTGAGAGTTCCCCAGCTTCACTTTTTTCCCTCTCGGGTTTTAAAATTGTATTCACACATTTTAAAATTGTGCGGTACAACAGTTAAAATCATTTGAACCAAAGGCACTGACTCACCTGCATCTTGCAGTCTGCAAGACACCTTGCATCAGCTTCTAGATTTATTTCACTGTCTGCCCGTCCAGCTTCTCCCTTCACCAACATGCAAATTTTTTCCTTCCCTGCAAGCCAGACAGGAAGATGGGAGAGACAGGTATGCCCTTCCTTGTCAGTTGTTCTTGATTCTTTGGTGCTAAAAGGGCCAGCACAGTCATTTAAACTTGATCCACCTCTTTGCACCTTGCAAAGTAATAAAACAGCTAAAGGAGATACAAAGTAAAAAGACGGTGCTTGTAGAATGTATAGTGTGTATTGGCAGCACTCACCTCGTTATGACTTCCCTGCTTGTTTCTCTTATTGGATCATTTCTTTGGAAGGCTGGGGATTTTTCTCTGGAGCTTCTCAATTTACTGAATCTCTCAGTCAGCCTTGCAGGGTTTGTCAGACAGGGAGCAATGTGCACGAGTGAGCTGCGCAGCGGCTGCCAGTCTCTCCCCAGCCTGACTTGCAATGACCGTCACAAACCTGGTCTGCTTGCTGAGTTAAATGTTCACTTAGTCGGCTTTAAAAGCGTTGATTTAAAAATCAAAATCTGCTTTTTTCATCTCTTATCTTTTTTCTCTTCTCTAATAAATTGAAAACACTTCCATTTCCCTCCTATGAGTGTTTAAAATACTAGCTAATGTTTATTGTTTACTCATGTACCAGGTACTATGCTGTGTGCTTCCTTGGATTGTGCTTAATCTTTACCACTCCCCAGGGAAGTGGGTACTTTTATTATCCTCACTTTACAAAAAAGGAAGTCTCAGTGCTGGGAGGTTACACAGCTGCGCAAGGTGACAGATTAGCACATCCAGAACTCAGACCTAGGCAGTCTGACTCCAAAATTCTGGTCTTAACTGCCGTGCAAAACTATTGCTATTAATCCCCTTCATCCCAAACATTAGTAAGCGGTTTCATTATCTTGGTAATTTCATTATGTTGGTGTGGGCATTTTCCACACAGTCCTGTTAAGACCAAATGTTAAGCTGTATTTCTAAAAATTTTCTGTATTCTTTTCTCAGGGCTCATCTCTTGGGACTACTGTTGTTAGATGAGACCAGAGTTTATTCAGATGACCAGTTCAGTCAATGCTTTCGTAAATCACTAACAGCATCATTTTACAGTTTACTTTCATTATCTGTCAGCCTAATAGAAATATATCGTATTTACACTGATTTTGTGTAGGATTTTTTTTGTACAGTTACAAAAATATTTGTTGACTGTGTAGGTTGGATAATTATGCGTAAAGCACTCTGGGTTCAGAATTCTTACAAGAATTTATAAGGAGGACAATTTAGTTGTTAAGCACTAGGAATGTCTGTATTTTTTCCTGTTTATCTGGGCCTTTTGGGATCAGAAACAAATGGAAAGAGTGCTGCAAATAGCAGGAGTGGAAGTTTTCCTGGTGCTGAGCAGGGACAATAGGATTTGGTCATGAGAAGAATTTTAGATAATTCAGATATTTTTCAAATATTCAAATATTTCTTCTTATTTATTTATTTTTTTTTTTGAGACAGAGTCTCGCTCTGTCGCCCTGGTTAGAGTACAGTGGAGTGAGCCTAGCTCACTGCAACCTCAAACTCCT
>CAUYSK010001625.1:0-17251 GCA_963575035.1 Avahi laniger | reverse complement strand
TTTTTTGGTCTTGTCTGTGTTTTATAAAATTTTAACAAGAAATTTGGGTGATTTGTATAAGAAAGGAAATGATAAAAATCTAAAACAAAAGTCACTGACTTGCTTCTCTGGTGGGTGCTTGTAGCAAGGCCAGACAGAACTGAGAGGTGACACGGAGGGAGGTGGCGGAGGGCAGGGCTCTCACCTCCTCACTTTCCGCCAGCCGTGAGCAGGCAGGAGCCTGGTCTCTCAGCCCGCCTCCTGAAGACACAGTGGTCCCCAGGCTGGACATGGGGTTTCTGTTAGTCTACAATTTTACAGGTGACCTTTTTTTCTGGGTCACAGAAAAATCAAATCAACAGATTGTTCTCAATGTCCTGTTTTTCTCCTGTAATTTTTTAAATAACACCTGCTAAATGGAATCTGTGTAAGGTGGTACTGCATCTGATTTAAGGTGGAAATATATATTCAGCAATCGTAAGCTTCACCTTCCATTATTTCCAAGTGATCCACACATCACAAAGACGGCACAGACCTTCCAGTTTCTCGGGCACCTGAGCAATGGGAGAACCACCAGTAAAACAGAAAACGCAGACTTTCGAAACCAAAATCGAACCTGAATTCTCATCTCAATGTTGTCCGAGCGACATGGGAGCAGAGGTGCACTTACCCATTCTAAGCCGATTTTACCTCCACGTACAAGGGCAATTATGATTAACTGAAAGGGCGTTGATCAGAATGAAATGGCTTGGAGAGAAGCTCCTGGCACATCTCTGATACTGAGTGGGGACTCAGTAACTGCTGGATCCTCTCTGTGTCCTGGAGGTTGAGCACTGCTCTCCGTAAGGACAAAAACTCTGCCAAGATAAAGTTGGCCTCAGACACACGTGCCTGGGCCTCCACGCTCTGCTCAGCATTGTGCACCGAGGCCCCGGGCACAGTTCCCCAGCCCTCCTGGGCCACACTCTGCACCGTCCTCACCTGCTTTCTTTTCAGTCCACCTCCTGTTTATCTAGTCTGGGCGGCTTCCGCAATTAAGGGTCCTGCTCTCCACACCTCCCTTCCCTCAGTTTCAGGACGTTATTTATTGAACAGGGAAAGAAAAGGAAGTACTTCCACGCGGGTCTCTCTTGGGGACCCTAGATGCTTACAATGGGGAAGAATTGAGGGAAAACATATCTCCGATTTTTTCCGGAGAAGCACTCTGGTTGGAAATGCAGTCTGGTGCAGTGCTGGGCACAGGGACACGCTGACGTATCCTAAGGGTGTCTCCAGCACTGTCTGCGGACACAGAAGCACAGGCGCATTGGATCCTTCATGGATTAAAAGCCAGGGGCTGAGAGATGCGAGATACACAAACCATAGAAAGTGCAGGATGACGTTAAGAGCCACATTGGTTGCCAAGGTGTTTTCTCTCCATATCAAAGTAAGTTTGGTTACCGGAGAAGAGCAGAGATGTGCACCCATGTTCTTGAGGGATCTTGAGGCAGTTACGTGCCACTGAGGACTTTCTTCCATCATGTTATTAAATATCCTGCAGTTTGCTTTTATTCTGTTTGATGCTTAGTTTTTCTTAGAGCTTACCTGCTCCAGGTAAACCCTCCCAACACAGTTAGAAACATGCAATCGGTAAACTGCAACCTGTACAAATCTGGAGCAACAAGCCAGAGATAAGCTTTCCTTAAATGATTAAAATATAGTCAGGGGTTTCATTGTTTTAGATGAGGAACAAAGTTGGCAGGAAGCCGGCTCTCACAACAGGGCACACCCCAAGCTCAGTTGTCACCGGGGGCCAATATTCCTGCCCTTTGCTCACCTAAGTGCTTTTCTGAGCCCTTCCTTAGGGTTAGTCTAAAATACTACAAAACAATTCACACCAAGATGTCATCATCCTCTCTGTTAATGGTGCCACTACTTGGTAGAAGCAGAACAAAGGCAGAGGGAAAACTACCAGGGTGTCATGTCACTGGAGGAAGGCCGTGTGGCCACCTGTCCTGCCACCTTTTTGTGGGCAGGCCCTCAGAGATCAGCTCCCTCTTACCAAAACCTTAAGACGCTTGGATGTAGGTGACATTGTCCATTTATTCTTCAATAGATGCATGCCAAACAACCAGAGCCTCCTTCCTTCGACCTTTCCATGGGAGGGCGAGGTGTGCTCTGCCCCCAAGCTTCCTTGGTGAAGGAAGAACAGGAGGGGTGTTTTGCCCAGGCCTGGGGGCTGTCTGGGGCACCTTACCTGTCAGATTCACACACACTCTCTCAAAGAGCGTTTGTATCTTGTGTCTTCTCCAGCTGCAGCACATTCTTTTCCGTATCTTAATAATTCGGATTTGGCGCCAGCCCTCTGACTTCTAGCTAGAGAGTCCAGCTGGCTTCTTAAGGTCGCTAAAGATGCCTGATCTCACCCCATGAGGGTTGACTCAACTGGTTGAACATGCAGAGATCTAAGGTTAAGAAAGGGACAGGATCTCCCAGGGCCTTATTTCAGACATGGGGCCATTCAGGAGGGGTGATCTTCTCAGGACTGCCACGCATCGCTGACCGTGAGGATCTGTGGTCTGCATGGCTTTTCTCACATTTCATCTTCAGTATTCACATATAATAGATCACTTGGCAGTCAACAACCCAGTGCAATTGAAAACGTTATTGCTATAACCTGGAACAATGAGAGGAAGAAAAAGAACTCACTGTGTTCTTACCAAATGTCAGACACTGCCAGGCCTTTTCATGCACTGTCTCACCTAATCAGTGTCATGCACTTGGCCTCATTTGAAAGGTGAAGGGTCAACATACACTACATGGGATAACAGAGGCTTTGGATGCGTATGTATGCAATGCTTAGTATGCCCATAGCTTTATTCACATTTTATTAAAATCCTCAGCAATGGCAGCCTGATAGTGACATCTTTTCAAATCTCTTTTTGATGATACTTTTTAAAATTTTTATTAAAATTGGATTGTTCTTTATGTTCCCTAAAATGGAAAGGAGAAAGTTTCAACCATCGTGTAACTTTAAAAAATGGAAATGTACTTTTGAAATATTATTCATTTCTTATTTTTTCTACTTGAGAGAGCATTAAATAAACTGCATTGCAAAAAAAAGGGGAATTAAGTAAAATAAGCATATCTTCAGCTGGTGCCACTAAATGATCCTTAAATCAAGTCTTGAATTGGCCCTTTCTTGAAGACAGAAAAGAAAATATTTGTGGCTTACTCATGAACTCTCCCAGGTTTCTTTCTGCCAAGCAGACCAGGGGATTCCCACGGCGCCCTGCCATGTGGGAGGCCTGTTGGGTTCGTCAGCTATTGTTCTCCTTCCATACCTGTTTGCAAGAATGGAACAGTGTCTGGTTTCATAGAGGTTGCCAAGAAAGGGATGAAGTACACTGCAGATGGTCTCAGCTTCATCGTGCCCTGCAAGCCTGATATTCCATTACCTCTGCGATTTGTTCTTTCTGTGTTTTCTCCTCTTCCCTTGGCCAAGGAGGCAGTGCAGTCCCTTCGTCTTTTCTGATTCAGGAGAAGGCAGGGCCAAACTTGGGTGTCCAAATGGACTGAGATCAGGAGGACATCTAGGATGTCAGGAGTGGTGAAGACTTTTCCATCCTGGGGCTGGGGGATGATGGGAACTTTAGAGGCCAGAGCATGATTGTGAGGCCTTCTCAGGAGGCTGGACCTGGGCCCTGGGGTTAAGGATGGCCGAGCTCCCAGACAGCAGGACCTCCAGGCTTCAAGGGGCCATGCGCACTGGCAGTGGGACTCACAGAGGTGACCAGCACAGCCTAAAGACAGAGGGGTCCTACAGAATATTTTGCTAGGTATGATTTCCTGCACTCTTTACACTGACTTGGGGGGAGGGGGTGCCAGGAAAGTCCTTTCACTGTGTTTCCTGCCAGCCAATCTCAGATAGTTCGAAATCACATTAATTTAACTGAAAAAAGAAAATTAAGGTACAGGACTTGATTTTCATTCCCAAGTTTGCAGATGAAGATTCATGCTGACCCCACATCTACGTGTGCTCAGTCTTGGCATCACTCCAGGTCTTGGTAGGAACCTGACTTCTACTCCCAAAGTTTTAGCCAAGGAGAATTCAATGATGTGACTCTTGACTAAAGTGTGTGCACAGCTGAGGGAACCAAGAAGGAAGTTTGAGACATTCAGAGAAAAGCAGCAAGGAGACGTCATTACCACGTCCACATCTTCTTGCTGGCTGTGGGCTGGGACCACTCTCGGCGAGTAGAGGCCACTCTCTGTTGTCTTTCCCTATGACTTGGCAGTTTGTTTCCGCAAGGCTGACGGAAGCCTCACTCTTTGCAGTGTGCTAAGGTGGAGACTTTCTCACACAAAGTAACCTAATCACATGAGTAATGTCCCGTCATATGTACAGGTCTCGCTCACACTCAGGAACCGAGGAGGATCACACAGGGTGTACACACCAGTGGCTGGACATCTTGAGGGTCACCTTAGGATTCCGCCTGCTACTGATGAACGCAGCAGGACTGGCACTCACTGGGTCTTCCTCTATATCTCCCTCTCCTCCCTCTCTGCTGTCTGTATTCTCACTCCTACCCAAGGCCTTGTCCAAGTGACACGGTCCCTAGAAGTATGGGGCTTATATTAGCAGCTTCAGGACCAGAGAAGAAAATGACTCTCACTCTCCAGTTAGGAAATCCCAGTGGAAGATTCTGATTGGCTCAGATGCTGGCTATGGTCCCCTGATCTATGTGGCCCTGAGGACAGAACTGTTACAAGAAGAAATGGGGTAAAACCAATTGCCTTTACATTAGGGGATACTGAATTACACAGATTCTTTAGATATTTTAGAACTAAAGTCAGCATGTCTGAAACCAAAAACATCCAACACCCATGGATGGAGGGAAGGGAGGCAGGAGTGGGCAGAGGGGGAGGGAGCTGCAAGGTCCCCCAGTGTCAGCCTCGCCCAGGGGACCAAACAGCCCTGGGGCCACCATGGCCCTTCAGAGTCCATCCAAGTGGGGCTGAGACGGCCAGTCCTTTGCACTCTCAGATTGGTCATTACACAGGCGCCACTGGAACAGGATGTGTTTTGGGTGAGGTGTTTCTCTGAGGCCCACAGTCCTTCCAGCAGTTAGCGACAGAAGATCTTCCCCAATAGGGGACCCGGGTGGTGCAGTGTGGTCCCCACCATGCCCGCTCACATTTATTCCCAGAGAGACCCACCCTAGTGAAGGCCCTTAGCATCTTTTTCTTTACTCTCTTGTCTACCAGGCTCCTTCTCACCCCGCCAAATACCAAATCCTTCAGTTTTCACAAAACACTCTATGGCTCCAAACTCCCTATCAGTTCAAGTGCCTCCATCTTAGCTAAACTGTGAGACCCTTTGCCATCTGACCCCAGCCAACAGTTCCAGGATTTTCTTCTACTTTGTATCGACTTTCTTCACCATGATGTCAAGTTTCTGTTTTCCAAGCCCACTTTCCCTCACCTTCTCTCCTTCCTGACCTGTTCCCACTCCATCTCACCCTCCTCCACCACATTCCACTGTGGAAATTCCACTATTCCTTCAAGGGCCTCCCATAAAAAAACAAACAAAAAAAACTTTCCTTCATTGATCACTATAGGCCCTAATCTCATCTTCCCCAGAAATGTGAAATTCTCACCTTGGGCAACATTCCCCACAGCACTTGGTTTTGTATGTAGTAGGCACTCAATAAATCCTCACTGATGGGGAATGGACCCCTGGGGGCTGGAATAATTAATGCCTCACAGTCAGTGGTCCCTGCCCCTCTGCCAAGTTGTTGGCATCCTCCTTCCTCAGTGTCTGCTCTAGGCTCCATGGCACCACTTTCTGCTGACTCCCCTCCTGATCCTCTGACCAGCCTTTCACGTCCCCAGTGGTGGCTTTGCCCCTCTTCTCTCCCAGCCACGCCACCATCACTGCACTCATGCTGGCCTTCCTCCTTCGTGGGAACAGAGTTGCTGTTACTACTCATCCCTTACCCTGGCTCTCACTACGGCCTGCTCAGGGCCAGGCCTTGTTCCAGGAGTGAGAACACAACATGAGTGAGGTTCATTTTCTATTGTTAACAAATCAACAGATAGAAATATAGTACAAAGAAGTAAAGACAAAAATTGTTATAAAAAGGAGAGATGGAGGCTATCACAGATGAGGTGGTGAGGTTGGCCATCTCTAAGGGGGTTATATTCAAGGAGAGATCAAGCTACATTTTTAGTTGAGACAACTGAAGTTAGGAGTGATTTGTCCAAGGTCACACATCTGGGACTGTGATAGTCAGAATTTGTTGTCAGGCTTTTTCATCCAAATCTCAACCCTCCTGAGTTCTGGGGGAGGGCAGAGGGGCAAATAGTAGAGGCTGAGGTTATCTCTCACCATGAGGGAAAAGGAGCATTTTCTCCTCTCTTTGCCTTCAGAGACCATAATGTCTTGATAATTTACTGCTCATGTTTGAGATCCAGAAGAGTTCGCAAGTTTCAAATGATAACAGAAATCAATCACTTCACGGTGAGCTTACACAGTGAGAGGGAGGAGGAGCAGCGGCAGGAGCAGAAATCAATCCAGCCTTGGACGTCAGGCACCAAGTCGAGCTGATGGAAGAGCTGCTACCCCTGGGCAAGGAAACTTGGCGTAATATGAACTCTGATTTCCTCTCCATATGCCGTATTCCGGTCTTCGCGGCCTCAAACGTAGTACATGAGAAGTCCTTTAAATTTCCAAGCTTCCTGGTTATATGATATTGATTAGGTTTTTCTATTTTATGTCCTGTAATTTCATTTTCAGGCTCATAAACTATATAGCACCAAACCACGACTGTTTCACATATAAAGAGACTTTTCAAAACCTGAAAAATGATTCTGTTTTTCTTCAGCATCATTTTGCGATAGCAACACCATCTTACATTTAAAAACATTTTAGGGTGGCTGTGTTGGGTGATTTCTTCAGCTCGTATACGTCCTATGCAAGTCCATTTGGAGTTCATGCTTCCCAGCCCAACACGCACTGACAGGTTAAGTCAGAACGTGCCAGATCTGTTTTGAGTTCACAAATACATTGTGTGAAGCAAGTTGAATTCACTAACAGCTTGTGCTGAGTGTTATGTAATTTCACGGGCATTGGATGGTTCATTTGACTTTCTCTACCTGGTAGAGAAAAAGTGAAGGAGAGAAATGGGAGAAAGTAGGCTTCGGAGTCTAGCTCCTCCGGCAGAGAACAGGTTTGTGCTCCACTCAGAGGCATTGCCAACCCCTGCAAAGTCTGCCTCAAGCCCATTTGTAGGAGGAACCAGCAGACACAACTTATGGGGAGAACTAGGTTAGGAGAGACTATTGCCCAAGGAGGAGGGGAAGTGAATTTTCCCACCGGCATTTTTATTTGTTGTTAGCACCTGTATCCACACAGACCAATGCTGGTATTCTGTGGTTCCTCCCAGCTTGACCTCCTGAGCTTCTGGGCTCAGTGGGGACCCTGCGAGATCCAGCTCTGGGCCTCAAGTGGCCGTGGTTGCACACGTCACCAGGTGTGCAGAGAGCCATCTGTGCCACACTAAGAGGGAGAAACTTGGCCTAGACTGTCAGCCACTAAACAAAGACCAAAGGCAATGTTCTGCCTTTCGGGTTCTTTCCCCACTCTCGAGAAAGACCTTGCCTTTCAGGTTTCAACAAATCAAGGCGATCCTGACCTCCAGGGAGGCAGCAGAAGCAGCCTGCTCGTGGCACACGGAGCCTCGGAGGCCCTCTGCTCATGACATACGAGCTGTTGACAGTACTGCCAGTGTCTGAATTAAAGTTTATGTACTGACTCACGGGGCGAAGAGAGAATTTTAGAGTCAGGATGTGAAAGTTCTTTTTCTTTCCACGTTGGAGGTAATTGCAGGCGAGTCCTGTTGCCGGCTGCCCGGCTGGCAGACCTGGCCCGATGTGAGCAGTGCCGTTTATGGCTATTCCAGGTGAGCTTCTTGCCGAGAGTCTCTCGGTTTTCATAATGGATGTCACTAAATCAATTAGCAAACAGAACACAAATCATGCCTGTTACGCAGGCTGAGAAGTCAGGACTGACCCATCCTCCCCTTGACTCTTAACTCCTCCCCCAATCTGCCCCAGGTCCTGCTTTGATGTCACCTCCTAAATATTTCCCCCAGGTCGTCCACCTCTCTGCAGCTTTCCAGAGACTTCTGCTCTTGTCCTACCTACATATTTGAATGGCCTCCGGCTGGTTTGTTTTTCCATTGTCCACAGGGAGCTTTAAAAACAGGATTGTCTAAGTCCACTCCAGTGATTCCGACATAACTGGTCTGAGGTGCACCCTGGGCAGAAGGATGTTTTTAATGTCCTCGCAGTGATTGGAGAGTGTACCAGGGTTGAGAATTGCTGGGCTAGAGCACATGTCCCCATCTCCAGCTGGCATAGCCTTCACCAGACAAACCGTCAGGGCCTTTCTATCTTTCTTCCTCCAAGAAGCTTTCCAAGTTTCCCAAACCAAATCTCTTTCCAATCTTTTCCTTCATGTCCCTTCTTACAATATTGCAATTGAAAATTCATACATGTCATTTTTTGTTTAACATCGATCTCTATCAGGGGTCCACGTGTCAGGGGCCACACCCACCACGTTAACTGCTGACGGTTTCCAAGGCTGGCAGAGTGCCTGGCACATGGTGGGCATCTCAGTGTGAACTGACTGAAGGGGGTGCTGCAGGGGCATGTGGCCCTGTCTTAGGTGGCAGAGGATGCAGGTTCACTCTGTGGCCTGTCCTGGTACATCTTTCCAAATAACAGGCAAACAGCTGTGGGCTGCGTGACCACGCACAGGTACATTGTGAAACTGAGTGGGGGCCAGGGAGAGAAGGGCAAAGGGCCCAGTGCAGGCTGAGACACCTGCTAGCAAGACGATGCACTAAAAAATGACCAGACTTGGGGTCAAAAGGCTTGAGACCAAGTAGCAGCAGCCACAGTGCATTTGTTTTACCATGACAATGACATTTCAACTATTGAGTAATATAGTGACTTCTCCAGAAAATGTGTTTTGCCTATACCTCATACGTAGCACACTGATGGGCACTGCATTCATTTTTAACAAGCATGCTCTTTAGAGAGTATACATTCCACAGAGCTACTAAAGTGGACAAGGAGAAGGGATGGCTGGCTTTTCAAGGGACAGTTGCCATTGTGATTTAAATTTCATTCTCTAGACTCAGAAAGGCCTGGGTTCAAGTTGTGTCTCCACCAGATACTGCCTATGGGCTTTAACCAAATTACTTAATCATTTTAAGCCTCTGCTTCTTTTTTGTCCATAGATTAGATTATTTTAGCAGATCCCTTGGAGAGCTCTTGGGAGGATTATTTGAATCAGCCCTCATAAGAGGACTTTATCCCACTGCCTGGCCCTTGGTAAACATTCAGTAAATGCTCAGCAGTTTAAAATAAGGAAAAGCCAATGCAGTGTACAGCAGCTGTTTTTGAATATTGACGTGCTGATGGTGCCAACAGGCGGGGTGGTATGTTCCCGGTCATGTTTCTGATTAAGACTAGCAGTTTGCTATCACAGTTCAAAGGAGAGCCAATCTGGGAGTGTGGTCTCCAACCTGCCATTCTTCTTTCACTAGATCCCGCCCAGGAGGAGTCAGAGTGGATCAAAAGGACGTCTTCTACAGCCTTCTGTGAAATCTGTTGACTCCCTTTGTTCCCTCCCATCTCCTGTCTTTTATCTGGGCTCCCACTTTCCAGCAGGCCTGCAGTGAGGGGTGTTCCCTTGTCAGTCATTTCAGATGCTGCAGGACACAGTCTGCAAGATGCAAATATTCTGGAATCAAAGCTGGTTAACATTACATTAAAGCAAAAGGTCAGGTATTTTGGAAGGCAAAATCGGATTCATTTACATATTGTGCTTACAGATACCAACATGTAGACTCTTTCTAACCACAAAGATTTATTTTCGCAGCTATCTGCACTATACCATTTAAGCAGTGAGAAAAGAGGCCAAATCCCAGATGCAAGTATTTTGAGGGATGGATCACAACCCTTGGGACACCTTTTCTATTACAAGTGCCAGGAGTGTGACCCAGGGAAATAAAAGAGCGTGAACGCTGCGTGCAGGAGAGCGTGCACGGTGCATGTGTGCGTGTGTCTGTGTGTGCATGTGTATATGTGTTAAGTATGCATGTACGAGTGAATATGTGCATGTGTATGCATTTGTGAGCATGTGTGTGTGTGTGCATAACATGCACAGCTATACCTTGGCCTGGGGTCCCCCAGACACACACTCTGAGGCCAGGATTCAAGTGCAAGAAGTTGAATTGAGAGATGATCACAGATCATCACAGAAATCCTTGCTCAGGGAAAGGGGATTCCACAAGACAGGGCAGGACGCTATATACAAAAGGTCTGCCATTAAGCACTGCAGGCAATGGGAACTCAGTTCCCCTGGGGACTGTGGGAGGTGTAGACCACACTTAAAAATGATATCCATTAGTATTCTGAAATTTAAAAAAAATAAATTAAGTATTAAAAAAAAGAGTGGTATTCATCTTCGAATTTCCTCTTGTCACTGCTTCTGGCTTACCCTAGAAATAAGCCTTCAGACAGAGATCCCAGGTGACAGCAGCCCTCCACCTTCAGCAGGTAGAAGTGAGTGCCCAGGTGAAACAGCACCTGCTACAATGAACAGGTAGATGTCTTGGGCACTGAGTGTGGCCCAAATGTTTCCCAGGCACATGCAAAAATAGTAACAACAGAAAGAAAACATCTGAAGCATCTGCTCTTAGAAATGTAACATGAGATGATGTCACAGAATGAGGCTCCCTGGTCTCTCCAGCCTCAGTAATGTGTTTTTCTTTTATTCTTCTTAATCCGGACTCCTTTTCATTCATGAGCCCAACAGACATGCAGCTTCCATTTTGTAGCTAAAAGGAAAAAAAAAAACAACAGGTTTAACATGACATCAGGGAATTGCCTTACTTTGTGCTGAATGCTATCAAGTTGGGTTTTTTTTTTTTTTTGGTTTTGTTTGTTTTTGTAAAATCAAACCCTCAAAACCAAAGTCCTCAAAAAGAAATATCAGGAGAACACAGGGAGAGAACAGGAGGAATACCTCCATGGCCACAAAAGGCAAGGAACACAGTTTCTCTGGGAGCGGCAAGGTGGCCACCCCTGGAGACCTCCCAGGCCCACGTGACCCCCATGAGCCATGGTCAGCACCTGCGCTGCCCCGGTGAGCACAAAGTACCTGCAACCCACATCCACAACTCTCTCTGTTTTGATTTTCAGTTTTCACATCAGTACCCTTTCTAAGTCTTAAGTGAAATAAGGACAGGTGATTTTCCTTAACTCCTCACAACAATTTTGGGGGAAAACAATATTTTCTAATATTTTTCTAGGATTCAAGCAAGATTTAATAGTTTTCCTTTTGTAAATAGCAACAGTAAAATTGACTTTTTTTTTCCTGGTGTAGAGTTCCATGAGCATAAACACATACCTGTACCCCTGTAGCCCCCAGCACAACTAGAATGCAGCATAGCAACTTTTTAACACTTCTATCTCAGATAAACATTTATCGTTTCCCCCTTCATTTATTTTATCGTAACTTAGGAAAATATCTAATTAGCATCAGCCTGTGTTTGTCCTGATCTTATCATCTAAGAACCCAGTAAAGTTAGTATTTACCTAACAAAAATAAGTTGATTTAAAAGCTAATAAACAGAAGTATAAACATTATACAGAGAAGGCAAAACTTACGAGGATGGGAGACAAATGACCGAACTCTTGGAAATGACATTCTCTTCACCTTGTCTGAAATCAGAATGATTCTGCCTGTGCCCAGGGTGGTCTGAAGTGGAGAGCGTGGGTGTGAGAGGCGGCACCCTCTGGGGTGGTGGCAGTTTAGTATGTCAGAGTCAGTCTGCTTATAAGCTTCAGGCGCCTGTGCACCCAGTGTGGGTTCCAGAGGAAGCCAGGGAAAGTTCGGGCCACAGGGCACTGCAGAGTGAGGCACAGATGCTGACAATGGCCACTTCACCAGAGCCTCTCATGCAAAACCAAGTTTTTATGTCACTTGAAAAGCACGACACTAACAGAAAGCGTCATTCATCTTATGAGTTATGGTTGGCTGTAAAATAGAATGAAGAATTCTTTTCCTTTGAAAGACAAAATGTTTATCTTCTAATTCTTTGGTCTTCTTTTTCTGACCTTTTAAATTTAAAGCCACGTCTTCACCTCTTCTAAGATTTGTATTTCAAATTCTAATTTAAAATAAGAAGAAAGCTTAGGCTTTCTATTTTAACCGCAGTGGTCCACATCAGAAATATTAAATGATCGGACTACGTTTCCTGAGGCTGTGATATTAAAAAAACAAACAAAAAAACAAACAAAAAAAACAGCTGGTCCAACTCCATTTGTGGTTGCTTTATTACTTGTAGGAAGTCTCTGTATGGTAAATTGAGAAAGCTTTAGACCACAAGACAATGGGGCTATAGTCAACCGAGTTTTGTCATCAAATTCTTCTTTTGGCCTTAAAAAAGTCCCTGCCTCGGTCAGAACTGCAGTTTTCTTGTTTGTAGAATGAAGAATTGGACAAGTTTTTAAAGTCTTTCTAATCTCTAACAGTGCGTGATACTATCCTGCTCTCAGCTTGGGGCTGTTTTCTTCCAGTGATGAGCAGGAAGGGACCATTTGCTGAGTTCTTTCTACGCAGGGAACTGCGGAACGTGGCTTACACGCATGGCCTCGTTGAATCCTCAATCTTAGCCTGTGAAAGAGGCATCATTTCCCCTGGTTCCAAATGGAGAAACTGAGGATCCAAGAAGATAAGACCTGCCCTCTAAATCATGCAGCTCCTAAGTGAAAGGGGCAAACAGAACTGAAGTCCATGTTCGTACCCACTCTGCCTACTACCACCCTTTGCCTTTCAAAAACAAATATCATAAAGGAAATGACATTCTGAGGCCAGGGACCCTGGGAGCATTTATTTTTCTAAGGTGTCTCAGGCAGCTAATGTACTTTGGGTCTGGAATGAACTGCCTAGAAGTAGCCTCCCCCCCGCCCCTTTTGAGGGGCAATTCTTCCAAGTTCACATGCTCTGTGTGTAAACTTCCCGTCCACAGCCCTTCCCCAAGGGAGCTGCAGTTGGAACAGTCAATAGACTAAAAAGCCAACAGGAACGCTGGTGCTTGAGGTTTGTTCTGTTGGAGAATCAGGTAAAGGGAACCACAAAGACCTGGAATTGTTTCTCAACAGAAAGTGCACTCGCTGGGACAGAGTATTCATTCCCTGAATCGTTGTCAGGGGCTAGCAGGTAGTGGATTGTATCAGACTTTGCCAGTTTCCCTCTGACTCCTACCATATGAGAAAGGCTTGCAGGAACTCGCAGCAGAGAACACTGGGAAACAGGGAATGAAGTTTCCCAGCTGCGTGTTCTTGTGAATGAGGTTAACCAAAAACATTTTTGCTGCTGTTTTAACACGTGCTGTTCATTTGATTCCATTCCAAAAGTATTTATTCAGGTTATGAGTAGTAAAAATGCAATTCATTTTATAAAGAAGGATATAGACATACACTATATTTTATTGACATTTATAAAATGCCTTCAATGATTAGAAGCATTATAATTTCATATACCACCAAAGAAAAGATGTTATCAATTAAATTTGATACATGAATTTCTTATTTTGGGGAATTTTTATTTTATAATTAGTGAGTTTTTAAAGACTTTTTTAGACATATATTTTTTATCATATATCACTTTTTATGTATAGAAAAGTGTAAAAATAGGTTAAATAAATAGGTGGATGCTTTTTAAAACCTGTCACATTCTGGTTTGACTTTTTGGGATCACTTTTCGACTCAGAAACACTGATGTTCTTGTGGGGCTGATTTGTTTGTTTTTCCATACAGTATCATCCTCCATCCTACTGAATATAACTGGGAATACAGCGTTTCTTAAAAGAATCTTCCACTGTGGAGCATGGACAGAAATGACGATTATATCCTTACTACTGTCTGGCCGACCAGAATTGTAAAATGCATTCCAATTTCAGGGATGGTAAATGGTTAAAAAAGAAAAAAAAAAAGAGCACTCGCACATCAGGTAGGAGTATAAATAAATTGGCTGGTGGAGGCTTTTTAAATAACAGTCTGTCACCATCGCATGCCCCAAAGTTTCCAGAGCCCCAGCCGTCCTCTAAGATCTGATCCCTTTCCCTCACCCTCACACTGCGCACGATTACACCCTCCTCTGTTCCCCGCCCTCTGGGTCAGCCTTCTCTCCGCTGCCGCCAGACTTTGCGCATGCTCTATTTGCCAAGACAGCGTCCCTCTCTTATACCCAACCCCAACTCACAGATACTCCTGTTGTCTCCCCTCTATCCCTTCGATCTCTAACTCCGGATACCTTCCCCTGGGGCCCCATTCTGTCCCTAGCGCCTGGTGTAGATGCCTCCCTAGCGCTTGCACCCCCATAACCTGACAGCGTGATTGCGCAGTGATTTGACTGCATCCCCGCTCACTAGCCAATGGGCTCTGTGGGAGAACGTATTTCAGCATGTTCGCTGTTCCTTGCAAATCGCTTACCATCACGTTGCAGGTTCTCAAAAATACTGTTAATAATTAACGATTTTTAGAAGCCTTTTGTGACTTTCAAAAATATTTGTTTTAAATATATAGGTATAAATAATAACTAAAACAAACACGGAAATAAATAATATATGATAAATTCTTATATATGTACAGAAAAATGTATTACTGACAGCAGCAAATGAGCAAGCAGATCCCCTCTGCTGACCCCTCCCTACCCCCAGATGCACTGTGCCCAACTGGCCTTTTTAGCCAGTGCTGTGCTTAGTTATCATGGTTGTTGCCCTGTTTGTTAGCTTGTGCCACTTCCTGTGGTGTAAGTGCTCCCACTATGGCTGATTTCAGGCTTCCAGAGGTTTAAGGACCAACTCATTAATTTCCTGAATATTTGACAAAGTGAGACCAAAATCCATTGATCCTTGGCTGTGAGAGATCTCTGGTACCTTCTTTCTCCTTGCTTCCTCTTCACAATGCTTGATAATTACAGCATTTTTAGGTTTTTTTTCTTCTTTTTACCACTACAGCTTTTAAAAATATCATCACTATGCTTTATATTTAATTGTAGTCAATTAAGCCATTGTTTTTTGTCAGTAACTTGACACATAACTGCTTTCTATGCAAGAAAAGGCTATTTCCTGTCCTTCCCTCCACCTTTCCACCTCCCCCCCTAGAACTTTACAGGGTCAAAGTCATTAGCATTTACCTGCGCTTTGCTCATAGTTTGGATGGTTAAAATCATGCCTCTTTCTAATTTGTTTTCTATTTGGAATATGACTTTATTATATAGTTTTTGTTTGTTTTTCTGGAGTTTTTACTTGCTATTCTTGTTTCTTGTGGACAAAAGAATAACGAACGTGTCTCCACCATCTTTTCAAGTTGCTCCATCTTGTCATCTCCCATCACACGGCATTCCTCCCCCCACTTCTCCTTTAACTGAGATGCTTCCTTCAGGGCCTGGGTCCTACAGACCCAAAGCTGCTGACACCTGGATCTCTGACTTCTAGCTACCAGGATTGTAAAGGGATACATTCCTGTTGTTTAAGCCACCCCGTCTGTGGTTCTTTGTCATGGCAGCCCTGCAAACTAACACAAAACTATTACGAATGGTGCTGCTAGGACCATTCTTGCATATGTCTGTTATTGAGCATTTGTACAGTTTTCTGCTAGAAATATACCCAGGAGTGGAATTGTTATGCCAGGGAGTATGCACATGTTCAGCATAAGTAGATACCACCAAAGAGGTTTCCAAAGTGGTCATATTAATTTACACTCTCACAGGTCCTTCTAAACACCTACTTAGCCTAAAACCTCCCCACACCTGTAGCCTAGACCCTTGGCCCTTTGTGCTCTCTGATTTCTTCCTCCCCTGTTTCCTCATTGCTGGGTGCTTCCATAGGCCCCTTCTGTGCCATCCCATAATCAGATTTGTCCTAGTTTTCTAAATTCAGATTTTTTGTTCATGTTTCTTTGATTCACTGATTGCTTTAATCCTAGGATGACTCTTTCCCTTTCCTCAAAGCTTACACCTATCCTGACTTCAGCTGGGTGACAGCGAGTAACTACGGATTAATCAGATGTATTATTCAGTGTAAATGGGATAGCATCCTAAGGTGTTCAGTAGTTACATACTGTTAAGGTTTAGAAATACTATATAGTTGTATGGGGAGCTTTCCCATATGAGACACTTTTATACTTCTCCAAGTCATGACTGTCCTATGAATGGGATCATTTTTCAATGTGGAAGGAGAGAGCAAAGACTTTCACTTCTCCCAGCTCTGAATTTCTTCCCCACATCTACAAATACATTCATTTTCATGCTCATTTACCATGTTTCATGCTAACATTTATTCAGATGTTCAAGCGGCTTAAGATAGAGTGTAATGCTATTAAAACCACCCAAAATAAAAATCCAAGCTGCAGTAGGGCCATGTTGCTCACATTCCTTTCAAATCCAGACAATTACAATCATAAACATGTGTGAGTTAATCCCTGGGATGAAGGAAAGTGTATAGGAGAAGAGACAGCTTCCCTAAAAGCCTGTTGCCTCGGGGAACAGTTTACTTGATGAGTGACTCAAAACGCTAGAATAAGAATCTCCTCTGTGTGATGCTCAGATAACCATAACTGGAAGACCTAGTGAATGCACAAGATAAGGAGTGTGGAACCGATCTTGGTACAGGCTCTGCATGTCAACAGATGACAATGAGCTTTGTGGGTACCACACTTTTAGCCCTCACACAAAGCCATGCGTTGGTTCTCTCACTTTACTAAGGAGGAAACCAAAGTTCAGAAAGGCTAAGTAGCTTGTCCAAGATCACACATCCCTTCTTTGTAGAGCTGGGTCATGAATCCAGGCCTGTCTCACTCTGTAATCCATGCCCTTTTCACTCTAAACATTCACTTACACTCAAAAGGACTTAATGAAACAGCCACGGAAATAAATATGATGTTATCAGAAAGAAATAAAATGTAAAATACACAATTGTACAAGTGCAGGATGGGGAAAATTTGGAGTAGCTCACATTCTTAATATAAGCTCTCAATGTGCCACAACCACCAATTAAAAATTAGTATCTCAGGCCGGGCGCGGTGGCTCACGCCTGTAATCCTAGCACTCTGGGAGGCCGAGGCGGGCGGATTGTTTGAGCTCAGGAGTTCGAGACCAGCCTGAGCAAGAGCGAGACCCCGTCTCTACCAAAAATAGAAAGAAATTAAT
>CAUYSK010001624.1:0-54619 GCA_963575035.1 Avahi laniger | reverse complement strand
AATTCACAATTGCAAAGATGTGGAAACAACCCAAGTGTCCATCAATACATGAGTGGATTAATAAAATGTGGTATATGTATACCGTGGAGTACTATTCAGCTTTAAGAAACAATGGTGATATAGCACCTCTTGTATTCTCCTGGAAAGAGCTGGAACTCATTCTACTAAGTGAAGTATCCCAAGAATGGAAAAACAAGCACCACATGTACTCACCATCAAATCAGTATTAACTGATCAACACATAAGTGCACATATAAGAATAACATTTATTGGATGTCGGGCGTGGGGGGGGGAGAGGAGAGGAGGAGACGGATATTTGCATACACAAAGAGTGTGATGCGTGCCATCCGGGGGATGGACACGCTTGAAGCTCAGATTTGTGGGGGGAGGGGGGCAAGGGCAACATACGTAACCTAAATATCTGTACCCCCATAATATGCTGAAATAAAAAATAAAAGACCTACTCCATAGAACACTAAAAAGAATAAAAACGAATAACTTAAAAATAAGGAAGTCAAGATATAAAAGGACTGATGGTCCTTATAAATACATATGTGTTTTTTAAAAATAGCTACAAAATTAAATACAGAAACTAAAAATGCTTTTTTGGAAAAAAACAATAATTTTTTAAAAACTTGACTAACTGGTTCTGTAATAGATTGGGTCTGTACTGTTTCTTAAGGTAAGATGAAAGATAAAGTAAAAATATGCTGAATTTCTTACTTTAATTGCAGGGTATGCAAAAGACCTTGTTTGGCTCTGACTTTGATAATTAGAGAAACATAGGTTAAAATATATGTTTCGTTAATTTGGAAGCTAACATGAATACTGAACATAGGATGCTTGTTTTCCAAATCACTGCAGAAGACAAAGCAAAGAAGATAAACAAGGGGCCAGAAGTTTGTGTAATCAGATGCAGGCCAAAGAACAGGTCAGAAAGCATGTTCTCAGAGGACTCAAAGACACTCCAGTGTCGTTTTTTTAAGTGTACCCACAGTGTGGCTGGGAGAGCTGCTTAACCAGCCCCAACTGCCAGTTGCTCCTTGGTTTGCAAATTTCTCCAGGATTGATTCCCCAAATCTGCTTCCTATTAATTGTGATATCCCCTTTGTAATTTGTGATATCCCCTCTTCTAATCTGGTTCAATTCAAGACCCCTTTCCCTCCCTGGAAGATTAATGCTTTAATGTTGAACCAAGTTGATCTGGTAATTTCTTAAAAACATTTCCACTACAATGTGATCTCTTCACTCAGCCACAATAAGCAGTGGAGAGGAAGCTTCTGACACATTTCCATGGCAGAGGGCCATAAATCCCTCCAGCTCCCACCTCTGGAAGGTGGGGGATTAGATTTCAATTGGGTTATAATATGAAATGAAAGAGGTTTCAATCCTCCTAATAAAAGCATAGACTCTCAGGTTAGATTAGATTGCACATTTTGTACAGAAAGAAATCTAATTATATACATTGTATATACATCAAAACAAAAACTGATTTTTTAACTGATTTTAAAAAGATGAGTAAATACATATCAGGCAACAGCAAGATATTTTCAGATATCTTTTAGAAGGTTGGCGTATTAGTTAGCTAGGGCTGCCATAACAACATACCACAGACTGGGTGCCTTAAACAATAGGAATTTATTTTCTCTCAGTTCTGGGGGCTGGAAGTCCAAGGTCAAGTTGCCAGCAGGGGTGGTTTACTCTGAGGCCTCTTTCCCTGACTTGCAGATGGCCACCCTCTCGCTGCCTCTCTCGACTGCGCATTCACAGCCCTGGTGTCCCTTCTTCTCATAAGGACACCAGTCGTATTGAGTTAGGGCCCCACTCGAACAGCCTCATTTTAACTTAATCACCTCTTTAAAGGCCCCCCCCATCTCTAAATGTGGTCACACCCTCAGATACTGGGGATTGGGACATCAACGTATGAATTTAGAGGGACACAATTTAGCCCATAATAGTTGGCAATATTAATCTCAAAAAACAGAACTGAAAAGCACTAAACAGTACAAAGCCAAAATGATCAGCGTGTATGTGCTAAATGACATATTATCTGTAATATCCAGCTTCTAAGATGGTCCCAAAAATCCCACCTCCTGATAGTCATATGCTTAGGTAGTGCTCTCCCACAGTGTACCAGGGAAAACATGGCGATTTCCATCTGGGTTACTCTGTTGCTTGCGTTCTCTCTCTCATCACTCACTCTGAGCAAAACCATGTCATAAACATGCACTATGGAGAGGTCCACGTGGCAAGGAACTGAAGCTTCCTGCCCACAACCACACAAGTAATCTTGGAAGTGTATCCTGCAGCCCCAGCCAAAGCTTCAGAAACGGCGTGCACTGGGGCGGTCGACAGCTGGCTGCAACCTGGGAACCTGGAGCCAGCATCACCCCTCTAAGAAGCTTCTGGATTCCCGGGCTTCAGAAACTATGTGAACAATGAATGCTTGTTGTTTAAATTGGCTAAATTTGGGAGCAATTTGTTACACAGCAATAGATAACTAATCTGGATTTGGGTACTCGAAAGATTGGTGCTGATGCAACAAAAATCCAGTTTTGGAACTGGGCAATGAGCTTGGAGAAAAGTATAAGTGGAAACCCAAAATTCCTTAAAGAAATTCTTGCTAGAAGCCTTATGGTCTTTGATAGAACTATGGGTGAGGACTTGCAGGAAAGTGAGGTAAATATTATTGGAAACAAGAGGAAGTGGAGCCTTGTAATATAGGGCAGAACTGTAGTAACACAGTTATGTGGAAAGTAGAAAATGTACCCAATCAACTAAGCCATCTAGCTAAGGAGATGTCCAACCTCAGTGCTGGAAACACTGCCTGCTTTCTCACTGTGGCTTATAGTAACGTGGAGAAGAGAGAGAAAACCTAAAGGGAACAGTGTTTAACATTAAGTAACTTCGACTCGATGTGGTTTTGAAGACTGCTGAGTTCTCCATGGGGTAAACATGTTGGTTTCCTAGGGCTGCTGGGACAAAGCACCACAAACGAGGTGGCTGAAAACAACAGAAATGTGTTGTCTCACAGTTCGGGAGGGTAGAAGTCTGAAATCATGGTGGCAGCCGGGCCATGTTTCCTTTGAGACTCTGGCAGAATCCTTCCTTGCCTCTTTGTGGAGTCTGGTGGTTGCTGGCGATCCTCGTTATTCCTGGGCTTGTGGCTGCATCACTGCTGTCTCTGCCTGGGTCATCACACGGCATGTGATGTCTCCCTGTGTGTCTCTGTTTTCTCTTCTCATAAGGACACCAGTCATGTGGGATCGGGGCCTGCCCTAATTACCTCATCTTAACTTGATTACATCTGCAAAGACCCTATTTCCAAATAAAGTCACATTCACAAGTACCAGGGGTTAGTACTTCAACATATCCTTTTGGAGGACACAATTTAACCCATAAGAGCAAACAATGCTAAAATTAAAAAAATTAAGAAATGGCTTCAAAGCAAAGATATAATTCAAGATACCCTCGGAAATGCATAATCTAAGCATAAAGCTCAAAGGGCGACTGTGAAATCCTTTAAGAATTGAGAAAGATCAAAGGTGAGTTTTCAGTCATGCAAAAGACCTTCTGAAGAGATTAAGGGTATGTCTCACAATCAAACTATAGAGCTTCTAGGAAGCTTAAGGGCATTGTCCTTCAGCCTTGTCAACACCCCACGGGCCTATGTCAATTAGATTTGTAGGTGTAGCTTTCATCTAATGGAGTGAATCCCCAATAAGATTCACAGGAGATGCACAAAATTTTTAAGAGAATTATACCAGCCAAACATCTTTTAGCTGTGCAGAAAAGTACAGAGACAACACAAAATGAATAGAGCCACGAAGCTTCTATAGTCAGGAAGCAAGCTGAGAAAACCACCCAGCTACAAACATGTGCTACCTTTCATGAAAAAGTAAGGATGCTTCAGAGGGAAGAACCAAGAACCCAGAGGGTGGAGCCAAGAGCCATGGAGAATAAAACTGGGCATGAGTAGGACTGAGTCCTAATCAAGGAACGTCAGACATTGGCCCAACTGGACTTCAGAATTCATATGGATCACTGACACTTGTGTTCCTCCTATTTTCTTTTTTTTTTTTTTGAGCAAGAATATATATAGCAGTTATCCTATCCTGTCTCACCATTGTAAGCTGTGTGTGGGACAGATAACTTGTCTCCTTACCTAATAGCCTTCAAATTGAGAGGAACTGTACTTACAGAACAACACCTCTGGAGTCTCAGCTGTACCTAGACTAAATGTAGCCAAAAAGACTCTTGATTTTGAGCTGCTGCCGTAACGGTATAAAACATTTGTGGGCCTTGAGAAGGTGTGAGTGTGTTTCTAGAGGAATGTGAAACATTGGGGGCGTAGGACAGGCTGAGATGGCCAGGCTGCAAGAGAGCCTTCAACGGTCCCTGTCTCCTGCTGGTCACATCCTTATATGGTGCCCACATTGTATCAAGGTTAGTCTGAGATTGGGTTATAAAAGGCTGTGGCTTGTGCCTTAGTTTCTCTCTCTCTTGCATTTTCTCTCTCTCTCTCTCTTTTTGTGGGGGAAACCATATCATGAGCAGCCTGTGTGGCAAAGAACTTCTTGCCAAAAGCTGTGTGAATGAGCTTGGAAGTGTTTTCTGCAGCCCTAATTGGCTCTTCAGAGACTATGGGGCCTGGAACAGGCAATAACTTGACTGCAACCTGATGACACAGCCTGAGCCAGAAGCGCCCAAATGGGACATGTCCAAATCGTTTATTTTTCCTGACACTTTATTTCTCCAACTTTCTATCTTTTTATCCTCAGGGTTTGGAAGTCTATCATCTTCTTCTCATATTTTCCTTTTACTGATACAGGTTGAGTACCCCTTATCCAAAATACTTGGGACTAGAAGAGTTTTGGATTTTGGATTTGGCTTTTTTGAACTTTAGAATATCTGCTTTGTGAGTATCCTGAATCCGAAAATCTGAAATCTAAAATGCTCTAATGAGCATTCCTCTGAGAATCTCATCAGCACTTAAAAAGTTTCAGATTTGGGAGCATTTCAGAGTTTGGATTTTTGGAATTGGGGTTCTTAATGTATATTAGAAAAATAGGTCCACTGTAAAATATTTACCTTTAATTTTATTTTTGGCATGATATTAGATGCTCTCTGGTACTTTATTAAATATTGAAAAGTTGCTGGAGGTAGTATAGCTCATGCCTGTAATCCCAGCACTTTGGAAGGCCAAGGCGGGAGAATCACTTGAGGCCAGGAGTTCAAGATCAGCTGGGCAACACAGCAAGAACTTCTCTCTGCAAAAAGTAAAAGAAAATCTCAGTGCAGTGGTGTGTGCCTGTAGTCCCAGCTATTTGAGAGGCTGAGGTGGGAGGATCGCTTCAGCCTGGGAGTTTGAGGTTGTAGTGAATTATGATTGCACCACTGCACTCTACCCTGGGTGACAGAGTGAGACTCCATCTCAAGAAAAAAAAATAATAGTAGTAAGAATAATAAAGTATCGGAAGTATTTTTTTGCTTATAGTTGTTTTCTGTCAAAGAAAAAATTGTCCATTTTTTGTAAATATGTATTTTCTGATTTTGAGAGAAGAAAACCTTTACACACATGAGTGCATTGTCCAAACATTAGGCATTTGATGTGGTGAAAAAAAATACAAGGGTTTTAGAATCAGATAATTGGGTCATATCACTTCTGAGCTTCAGCTTCCACATCTGTAATTTGGAATAATAAGAGTGGGTACACTTCAAACTTGTTGCAAGGATGGGATAAGATAGAATATGTAAAAAAGCATTTTTTAAAAAATTTATGTCTAATTATTTTAGTTGCTACCATTAATTTAACCATTTTTACAGTCAATTCAATTACATATTCATTGAACACAGATAGTTTTCTAGGGCTATGAGAAGACCTAAAGATTATTTAGATATGCTCCTGCCTTGGGATTAATCCATATCTAGTTTTAGCCCAAGGCAAAATAAAATACGTGCTAAATTAAAACAAAACCTACAAGCTTAGAGGAAGAATATGGACTTCTATATTTTAGCTTGCATTTTTGGCCCAGCTTTCTGTTCAGCTAGCAGCATGTTGGTTTCTGTCTACCTGCATTAGTTTGCTGTATCTTAAAATAAAATGATTCTGTTCAGTAATTTGAACATCTGACCCAAATGGAGTCTGGACAAAGTCTTTGGATGGTGTCCAAGGGAGGATGATTTCATCTAGAATTCCAAGATCTCCTAAAAATAACCCTGTGATTTGGCTTAGAATCTTTAAAAGAGGCAAAAAACACAAGTGGGCTTCAGAAATCTGCTTTTCTTCTCAGCTTTTTAGTAACGTTCTTTAATTTTCTTCAAAAGCACATTTTACTTTAGCGATGCTTGGCCACCCTTCTCAGCACTCTGGAAGCCCACCTGCCTCTTACCCTGGAGCGAGTGCTAAGGGGTAGCAGTTCAGGGTCAGAGTTAGAGAATTGAGAAGAAGACCCCTGAGTCTTCATGAAAGAATAAGTCTTTGCTGTCAGCTGATAATGCATTCTCCTCCTTGGAATAGCCAGAATTTTACTCAAAATGGAACCGGCAAATGCCATTCTCTTGGTGCATTGGTGCCCATGGAGGTGCCCAGCCCTTGGATTCTCCACTCTGCAGTTTTCCAAAATCTTGTTGCAAACAACTACTTATCACAGTTGCTGCATCATTTCCCCATTAGTGGGAAGAAAAAATAAACCAATAAGCAGTGTCTTGTCACCTGAGAATATTGTGTTAGGAAATTCTGTCATTCTATGGAGTAAATCTATGGAGAAAAAGATAGACTTTCAGTAATCGATATGTTTAACAGACAGCTGTTCATTGTCCAATGTGCATAACAAAAACTGGGCAGGTGGAAGGATGAGCATAAAATACTCTAGTTTGCCAGGGTTAATTCCTGTTCTGTCTCTCATCACCTGTAATATTCTCCCATCACACCAGTGCCCCCCACTTCAGAACATAGAAGAATCACCTGGAAAAGATGGATTTCAAAAATCTGATGCAGGTTTCCCATCACCACAATGCAAGTCTGAATCTAAAGGAAAAGGAAAGTGGTTTGCAAATGAACATCATAAATTATCCTCAAAGTCCAGGGGCAATAAACTCATTTGGAAACAACTACCCTAAATTATTTTTTCTCATTCAGAATTGGAGATTTGGATGGAGAATTGGTAGAGGATGGAAATCAGATTATTAGAAATATAACTTTCTAGAGCTTCCTGTATAGAAAAATTACTGTCGCCCACAGTGTTTATTGTTGTGGTCAGTGTGCAACCTGATTACTTTGTGTGTGTGTGACTTTAAAGCTGTTAATTTAGATCTTTAAGTCATGATAAAAAGCACAGTACTTCTATTAAGGCTGTCTTTCTAACAGATGCTGCTGCTCTTCTGTTTGTTATAATTTTAGACTGACAATGTCTTTGCTCAAGTTACCTAGTTGGGGGTTGGAATCTCACCTACTTTCTCATCAGTGGAAAATGCAAGCTGTGTTGGTGATTGGATGGTACACAGATGGCAAGTGCCTGGGAAAAGGCCAATAAAATATCCATCAATCAGGGGTTTCCAAGAGCTTTGGTCAGGTGGTGGCTGGAGATCAGGAAAGAAGCTGGGAAATGCCATTGTTTGAACCTAGAGAGAAAATCCAGTGCTGGTTTGTGGGTAGGGACGGGGAACGGAGAGTGATAGCAGCCGGTCAGTGTTTGTTAGATTTTTAAAAACCAATCCAGCAGCCTAAATGGCAGATATTTTACTAAAAATCTCGTGGCACAGAAATGTCAAGAGCTTTGTTCCAGAGACAGATTATCAAAAATGGGAAATAGGATTAGAAACCAAATTTCCTGAGTTCATAGTTTTCATTGAACTCGATGCGTTTTCTTCCTCCTGTGGTGGGGTTGGGAAGACCACCTGGGGGAGGAGCCCTCTTTATATCTTCAGAGCATGGGTGGCTGCCTGTGGAAAGGCTGCGTGTGCGAAAATGAGTCTCACTGTCTGCCGAGTGGTGCTTGCAAGTTCTGTAATAGAGATCATTTCCATTGCTCCGTGAGAGATAAGGCTTAAAAACCTGGAACTACAGAGAGAGGGAAAGGGTGATGTCACAGTATGGTGGCTCAGGGATAGATGGTCCTCTGGGAGACCCAGGCATGGACAGGTGGGAAGACCCGATGCGAATTGTGCCCACGTCGCAGGTGTACAGTGCTCCCTAGCCTTAGCGTGGCACTTCCCGCCTTGTTGTGGCTGGTTGTAAGAAATGTTCCTGTTTCATGTTGTCTTCCGCTCCCTTGCTCCCTTCCCCAGACAACAGTTAATATTAGGAGTTGCATTTTCTCTGTTTCCTCTTTTTTCCTTTACTTCTAACTTTCTCCATCTTTCTCTCACAGACAGCACTCTTAAATTCTCTTTCTAGGGAAACCGATTATGGAAGGAAATGGAAAGGAAAGAAGGAAGGGGAAGTGAAGGAAAGGAAAAGGAGGAGGAAGTTCTACTCCTGATAATTACATGTGAGTTCTGGAAGGGAACCTTGGGGTCATATAGTCCAACCTACTCATTTACAGAAAGGCAACCTGAGGACAAGAAAATTAATGATTTCTTCATGGTCCCAAGGTCCCAATAAAAGGGATTACCTAAGGACTCAAGCTAAAATTAAAAGAGACTAAAGGCAAATCAAAATAGATTGTTCCTGACAAGCATAAAACCAAGCCTCCACAAATTCAAGTTTATCTGCTAGTGTTTTAACTGTGTACTAGAGTAAAACACAAGACTTTTCAGAGGATGATAACAGGATACAGAATCGGTATCATAGTGTCCAGTATGCAATACGATATTACCAGATATGTGAAGAAATAGGAATATGTGATCCTTAGTCAAGAGAAAAATCATTCAATAGAAAAAAACCCACAAATGACCCAAATACTGAAATTAGCAGACAAGGGCTTTTTAAAAAATATGATGAATTTATTAAAGAGTAGGCAGGAACATATGGATATAATGGATAAGGAGATAGGAAATTTCAGAAGATTTTTGGAAACTGTAAAAAAAAAATCAGATAGGAATTCTAGAACTGAAAAATACAATGCTATTAATAAAGAAATTAGTTGGAGGGGATTAACGACACACTGGGCACAACCAAAGAACATGTCAGTGAACCTGAAGACTGATTAATAGAAATCATTTGAATTAAACCACAGGAAGATTTTTGAAAGATTAAAAGATTAAAATAATACAGAATATATTTTTTGTTGACAATGGAATTAAATTATGAATAAAGAACAAAAACATATCTACAAAATCTCCCAAATATTTTGATATTAAGAAGCACATTTCTAAATAACCTGTGAATTAAAGAAGAATCACAAGGGAAAATGGAAAATATTTTAAACTGAATGATAATGAAAACACACCATACCAAATTTTTGGGGGTACTGCAAAAGGAATCCTTGGAGGGAAATTTATAGCTTGAAATGCTTATTTTAGAAAATAAAAAGGGTTCTAAATAAATTATGTAAGCTCCACCTTAAGACACTAGAAAAAGAAGAGCAAAATAAGTAGAATAAAGGTAACAACAGGGTTAAAGAGAAATCAGTGAAATAGGAAACAAGCTATAGAGAAAATCAACAAACTTAAAAGTTCATTCTTTGACATTACTAATAAAATTGATTGATCCCTAGCAAGATTGGTCAAAAAAATAAATAAATGAAAGCAATAAAGTGCAAACTAACAACATCAAGAATGAAAGGGGACATCAAAACATCATAACATATAGGACAGACATCACACTACAATAAGAGAATATTATGAACAGCTTAATGCAAATAAATTCAAGAACTTAGAATAAATTTCTGGAAAAATACAACTCTCAAAAGCTAACAAAAAAATGTAAGATCTAAAAATATACATTAACTGAATTTAATTTGTAATGGAAACATTCCTGAAAAGGAAGCTCCAGGTCCAGATGGTCTTACTGTTGAATCCTTCAAACATTTAAAGACAAAATAATACCAGTCTTACATAAAACTCTTTCAAAATCCAGTTTAAGCCTGATACCAAAAATTAATAAGTACAGTACAAAGAAAAATATTACAAATCAATATTTTCTATGCAAATAGGTGAAAGTACATAATAAAATACTAATGATTGAATCCAGCAATATATAAAAAAGGAAAATACATCACAACCAAGTGGTGTTTATTCCAGGAATGCAAGGTTGGTTTAACATTTAAAATACGAGTCAATTAAATTTACAATAGTAACAAAATAAAGGAGAAAAATACAGGATTATATCATGTGGAAAAAATTTTTGATGAAATCTAACACAAGTTTATGATAAAAAGTCTTAGCAAAGTAGGAATAGAGAGGAATTTCCTCAATTTTGGAAGAGCACATCTACAAAAAACTTGTAGCTAACATCAAGCCTAATAGTGAAATATTATATGCTTTCCTCCTGAAGATAGAGAACAAAGCAAAGAATGTCCAGTTGATCATTTTATTTGACATTGTACTGGAGGGCCTAGCCTGCAACAAGGCAGGAGAAAAGAAATAAAAGAATTTAACAAACAAAACAAAACACTACCAGAATTAATAAATCAATTTAAGGCAATAGCATACAAACTCAATATCTAAAACAAATTTTGTTTTTATATGCTATCAATAAACAACTGGAAAAAATTCAATTTACAATAGCATTAAAAAACATGAAGTTCTTAGGGATATATTTAACAGTGAAACCAAAATATGCAAGATCTGTACACTGAAAACTACAAAACATACAGCTAGTAATTGAAAAGGGCCTAAATAACTGGAGAGTACGCTGTGTTTTGTGTATGGGAAGAGTCAACATTGCTGTGATGTTCAGATTGGTCTGTAGATTCAGCGCCATCTCAATCAAAATCTCAGCAGGAGTGTTTGTAGAAACTCACAAGCTGATTTGACAATTGATATCGAAATGAGGATGGCCTAAAATAGTCCAAACCACTTTGAAAAAAGTTAAAGAAATGTGGGGCTTGTACTACCTGATCTCAAAGCTTGTGCTGGTGATTCAATGGTCCAGACATATGGTGTCGGCATAAGAATACACAGATAGATCAACGGAACATTACAGAGTCCAGACATCAACCCACACATATGTTCACTTGATTTTCGACAAAGGTACGAAGGAAATTCAATGATGAAAGGATCATTTTTCAATAGTGCTGGAAACAGCCAGATATCTGAATACAAAAAAAATGAGCTGTGACCTGTTTCCCATATAATACACAACAGTTAATTTGAGACCGATCACACACTCATGTAAAAGGGAAAACTATAAAATTCTCAGAAGAAAACATAGGAGAGTATCTTTGGGAAGATTTTTTAGAAAGACACAAAAAGTACTAATCATTAAATTAAATATTGATAAATTGGATGTTTTTCCAAAAGTAAAACTTTTTGTTCACTAAAAGACACCATTTAGGACATACAAAGGCAAGCTATAACCTTGGGGAAATTATTTGAAATACACACATCTGACAAAACACTTCTATCCAGAATGTATAAAGAACTCCTACAATGCAATATGAAAAGACACAATCCATGAAAAATTGTTCAAAAGACTTGAAAAGACACTTCATAAAAGAAGATTTAAAAAATGGTTAATCAGCACAGGAAACTTTGCTTAATATTATTAGTCATTAGGGAAATAGAAATTAAAACCACAGTGAAATACCATTGTGAAATACCACACCCACCAAAATGGGTAAACTAAAATGATTGACAGCACTCAGTTCTGGCAGGGACACAGAGTCAACTGAAACTCTCCTCATTGCTGCTGGCAATCTAAAATGGCAATGACCACTCTAGAACATGGTTGGGCAGTTTCTGATAAGGTTAAAGATATGACCCAGCAATTCCCTCTCTAGATATTTGGCCAAGAGAAATGAGAATATATGCTCACAAAAAGACTTATACAGGAATATTGATAGCAACTTTATCAATATAATAATAACCAAACACCAGGAGCCGTGAACCAAATGTTCATCAACATGGGACTAAATAAACAAATTGTGATATAGTTCGTATAATGAAATACTACTCAGCAACGAAAAGGAATAAACTATTGCTACATGTAACGACATATATGAATCATCGTAAATATACAGACATGTTTTGTGGAAGAAACTTGACATAAAAGGGTTAATGCTGTATAATTCCATTTATGTGACATTCAGGGAGGGGCAAAACTAGTTGATGGTAACATGGTGGTCACCGTCAGAGTGGGAGAGGTGGTGCTGCTGGGGGAGTACAAAGGGGTGTGGGAAATGCTCTGTATCTTGATCTGGGTGGTTCCATATATGTGTAAACAATCACTGGGCTGTAAACTTAAGATTGACGCATGCTGCACGTCTGACTGTATGTGTTTTATATCTCAGTGAAAACATTTAAAGATATAACTTGTGCAGTGCCTTACAGCAGTTAGGTTGCTTACGTTATAGGAACTTTATCTTTTTATGTAAGAAACTGGAAACTTAGACGTCCAGAACAGGAGGCCTCAGCTGCCGAATCTTCATATGCCAAGTGGGGGAAAGAAGCAATGGTTAATGACAACAGCTAACATTCACCACTTGGCAGTTCTGGGCCAGGCTTCGTATTAGGCACTTTTCAGTGTCACACCGAAATATGGCCGCGGGTCCTGGGGCTGGCCAGCAGCGTGGAATCTGGACAGCTCAGTGACAGACAGTGGGGGTGGTCTGAGCCAGCGGCCAGGGCACAGAAGTCTGGCAAGAGGTGAGCTGTGGGGGACTGGCCTGGAAGGCCCTGGAGAGCCTGAATGCTCTATTCATCGGGGAGGACAGACCCCAGGAAGCAGAGCCCTGGCGAGGCAGTGAGGAAGGGCTGGTCATGGACAGTTGGGCAAGTTGCCAGACAGCATAAAGGGACAAGACGGAGCGCAGTGTCAGAGACAGGCAGATCTGTGGGGATGTGTGCCAAACTCTGGGATCGTGATTGAAGAGCATATTGTTGAGATGACATTTTTCTAGCTTTCTGTACACGGATTGTTAGTGAGTTCGACTTGGTGTAAGTGACTGAACATTATACTAGTTTCTTGAAGTTCCCCCTGGTCAGGAAGTGGACCCGTCCTGGGCCTGGGCACTTTTGGAGATGGGGTACTGGGGTACACAGGAATGATCCCATTATCCTACTTCATCCTGCCTGTCACAAGGCCAGTGGGCAGACTCCCCGGTCAGCTTTATCACAGGCATTTGTTGAGTTCCTGCCACGGCGAATTGCTGCTCCGAGCACGAGCACGGTGTATTGCCGCACAGCCGGCAACCTGACTGTGGGGCTAAGAAAAAGGAACTGATAAAAGTTGTCAGACCGTCTGCCCTCACCGTTTCTGCGAAAGCTCACAGTGGCCAGCCTCCTGCCTCCAGCAGTGCTGTGGGGTGGGGAATCTTTTGCGACCAGAGGCTAAGCTGGTGCAGTGGCCCCCAACTGGGACAAGGCAGTTAGGGTCGAGCACACAGGTGACATGTGGCCTTGGGACACAGCGTTAGTGCAGAGAAGAAAGTCAGACCTCACCCCGTCAAGGGCTGAGCTCTCTCTGAGGGCACTGCTGACGCCAGGCTTCCAGCTTAGTGGCTTGGCCGTGACCGAGGGCCACTCACTGACCTAGAGTTCCACGGAGCAGTTCTGGGTGACCTGCTCAGACTCCTGTCTCTGCTGCCCACTCGACAGCACCTCAGGCAATTAAGACAGTCTTGTTTAATTGTTGTGTTTAATCCCTGATAATTGCTTCATTCCTTACTCGCAAATATCTCAGGTCCCCGCCCCACCATGTGCACAGAAGCTCATGAGTTGTCTTGAAGTTCTGAAATGTGTGCAGGTTTTAGAATTCCTGAACTCTTACCCAAAAATATAAGCCCCTTAGTGACAGCGAGATAAACAAAAATGCTTAGCTGAAGCTTCATACATATATTTAAATGAACAATTAAGGAAAAAGAGACCTGTAAACGTTTTTATTTCCACTGACTAGGTCCTTGTTTGAAAATGCAGCTCCGCGGCCACTTGCTGTGCTCCAGGCGCTGTGCGAGGTCTGGACGTGAGGATGACTAAGACACAGTCTCTGTCCTCAAGGAGCTCTCGGTGTGGGCGGGCCGGGGGCAGTGACACTGGGCAGGGGGGGTGCAGGGAGAGGGTGTGGGGCCCGGGCTGCCCTGTTCTGTGGGTCTGGGCTGGCCTGGCTGTGAGACTGGAGCCTAAAGAGTCTGAATTGTAAATGGCAGAGCAAGCCACGCCCCATCGTCCCCAGGCAGGAAGTGGGGCCACGTCCAAGGGAAGGCTGGGGATGTCAGCGAGTGCTTGGCACCTTCAAGCCAGCCAGCATGCCGGGTCGTGGGCCAGAGAGGATGGTGAGACAGAGTGGCTGTCTGTGCTCCCTGCGTGGGCTGTGGACCTTCCTTCCATGTTTCCTGCGGGGGCCGCGGCCTCATCGCCCAGGTGTCACTGGAAGGTCTTTCCACTGCTGAAAGGGTGATCCGTTTGAAGGTCACAGTAACGAAGGCTGGAAGAGGGAGGCTGCAGCACGAGCTGAGGTGGCAGCAGAGACCAGAGAGGCAGTCAGTGGGACTTGGGGCGGTTTGAGGGGGGAAGCAGAAGGAGGAAGAGAAGGGGCCCCATGGCTCAGGCTTCATGCTGGGAACATAGGATGCCATTAGTGGAGCCGGAAACTCAGAGCCCTCGGGAGCCCCAAATTTCAGAGGGTTTAGGGCCTTTCATGCCAGGCCCCCTTCACTTGATTCACCCCAAATCCCCTGTGGGGTGGGCTTTCTGCACGCCGTACCCATCGCCTTTCCCAAGAAAGCCTCCTGCAGCTGCTGCATGGGCCCAGCACCAGCTGAGCTGCTGCAGAGATTCAGGAAACAAAGATCTTGAGGACTAATTTCTTTCCCATATTAAATGTCCATTTTTCTGCCTTATGTCAGCTTTAAGCAGTCACCAAGGGCAGTCAGGTTCCATAACACAGTCTTCAGCTGAACGTGAAGATCATATTATTGAAACAAGATCTTTCTAACTGACTGTACTCCAAATGCATGCTTTGGTGCCTGTAAAATCTATTTAAGGCCTCCTGATTTCCCCCTTCTGTTCCTCCATCCACCAGAACAGTTAAGGAGGAACTTTTAAAATGAGGAAGCTGTTAAGAGAGGGAGAAGGTATCAAACATTGTTATTGGAAATTATCGAGATCGATTTCAGGAGCATGGAGTTCAAATGTGCACTAGATGACCAAAGAGAATATATCATCCGACAATCATTTTCTGTTCTCAAAGGCTCAGTAATGAAAAGCAGGCCCTTCATTTGACACGAAAGGGGAAAAAGACGAGAAATTGGGAAGTAATATATTCAATTATAGAAGCCCTTTGCCAAGACCCTATTGATTTCATGTTCTGACAATTTCAGTTAAGCCTCCACAGGGAAAAGCTTCAGAAACAGGTCAGATCAAGCACATGCAGATTCCCACTGCTGGCACTCTGGTGTGTGATAAACATGGTCGTGTATTCACTAGGAATGGACTCTGTCCTTGGGATGTGTTCACATTGCTGAGTCCCAGACCAGAACTTGGAGGACAGTGTCAGAGAGAGAAGAGGCTACAGAGGCCCTAGTGGACCCCATGACTGCCATACAGTGAGTGGCTGACCCTCTCTACTCAGTTTATACTATTTCTCTACCCTCCAAATCCAGTTTCTTTTCCGCTCCCACCTGGTGCATCCACTTCTACGCCCACCACCCATCTGCAGGAGGGGCTTCCTTCATGTGGTCATTGGTCCTGGCAGGCTCCCAGTACTGTGCTGGGTGCTTGGGTGGCCACAGTCCTGCCCTGGTCAGAGCAGTGCTCCCATGGCAGCGCTGCCAGGGCTTCCATGGTGGATGTGCCAGCTTGGTGGGAGCCCAGCAGGGAGCACCTGAACCATTCTGAGGGAGGTGGAGCTGGTGGGAGACTTCCTGGAAGAAGTGACATTCTTGAAACTAGGAGGAAGGAGTCAGGTGGAGGACGAGGGTATTGTGGTGGAGAGAATTCCATACATAAATACCTAAAGCAAGAAAGGGTGGTGTGTGTTCTTGAACAGGACACAGTTAAAGATAGAGAAAAGCCATATATGTCATTGTGCATTTGTTGAGAACCTACCCTGCACCAAGCACCGCTGGGCAAGATGATATTTCTGCTGCTGTGGACCAGGCTGTCCAGTAGTGGAGACCCCTGTGTGAACCACGGCGTGTGTGCTAACACAGCTGTGCTGAGCCAGCTCTTCTGGGGCCCGGAAACGAGGAGGGCCAGCAGGGGTTCACCAGAGACATCATACTCTTTGGAGCTAGATCTATCTGTGTTCCAGGGGCAGTTACTGGACTCTCCTGAGACTCCTCTGTAAAATGAGAATTTCTTCCTTATTCAGGGCAAGCACTTCAGTGCACGTGCTTGGCACATGGAACGTGCTCAGTATGTCCTGGTTGCTGCACCCCTTCATATTATGATGTCACCCATAATTTTGGCCTTGCGTTTTTCTAGGAAAATGTGTTGTGAACTCCAGCCTTGCACCCCAGGGGCACACCTCCCCAGACAAGGGCTGTTGCACCTGTGCTGCTTTGTAGAGGTGCCACTTGCCACCTTCCAAGAGAAGGGAGATTCTGGTGCAATTAAGGCTGGTGCAGAGCTGGGGACAGGCAAGGATTGGGGGTGGGGTGGAGGTGACGCAGCAGAGGAGAGCACCCTGGGTCTCCCTGGGCCTGAGCACCTCCCTGAGCCTCCAAGAGGCCCTGCAGCTGGCCCCAAGTCCAGGACACAGTCCTGTCTGGAGCATTCGGAGGACATTGACTTCTCCTTCTCATAGGAGACGAGCTGGACTGTAGACATAGGATGCCCTCTGTGTCCTTTCTCCCGTATTTTTTTCATATGTAGCGGGATGTTGAGTGAGGTTTGTTTATCCTGCTCTCTTGGAATTGTAGCTCATATTCAAAACTTAGGACAAAGGTGCAAAGAATCCCACATTCCCAGTTCAGAAAGCCACCAATGAGCCGCCAGCTGCTGGACCCAGACACCCTTGCTGTCTGGGAGACTCTCCTTGAGGACAGACCAGCACCTGCCCCTCAGTGCAGGAAGAGGGTATTGGCTTTTGGGGAGGGCAGAGTTCAGAAAGAGAGGCTACTGGTGGAGAGGGGAGGGCCCTCTTCCGGAAGCCAGGCAGAGGAAACCAAGTTTAACTGGGAAAAAAATCTAGAGAGAAAAGGGAGAAATCATTTGGGACACAAACACATGAGAGTGGAGTGAAAGAGGAAGCGGTTGAATTAACCCAGGAAAAAAGATAGAACAACACGAGGGAAAAAGAGATAGAAATACAAAAATAAAAACACAAAAAGATGAAAAAAAAAAAAAACAACCCTGGAAAGGTAGAAAAAAATACAGAAATGCAGAAAAATATAGAAAATTAAAAATATAGAAGAATGAACTAATGGATTAAGTAAACTCAGGAAAAAAATAAAGGACAAACAGAAAGAAGAAATCATCTAGACCAGAGAGAGAGAGAGAGAGATGAAAAAATATAGAATAGAAAAAAATAGGAAGACATAAAAAATATAGAAAGAAAAATACAGGAAGGCAGACAAATATATAAAGACCACATACACGGCACACACACACACTCAAAGACGGAAAGTCAAACAGGAAGAGAGACAGGAAGGCGGCGATGGGGGCTGAGCAGGTGAGGAATGGTCCCTTCCTGGCCCTGGCCCGCGCAGGTGGGCATTGTATCTAATACCCCCGAGGCAAGCTCCTGGGGACCGTGGGGAAGGCAGCCTTGTGTTCTGCCCACATCGGCCAGTGTGGTCACAGAGAGATGAGGGCAGGACACGGCGGGCCCCCAGGCCTCGCAGCCAGGGCTGGGCGGGAGGCAGAGGCCACCCAGGATCTGCAGCAGCGGACGTGAGGCCAAGTGCGCGCTCTGCTGGAGGGGCCAGGCTGGAAGCCCAGGCCACAGACGACAGCTACTACAGAAAGGAGAAAGAAGGTGAAGGAGAAGGAGAAAGAAAAAGGACTCTGTGTCCTGGGAAGATTTGGCTTGCAGCATTTCCCATGACTTTCCGAAGTGGCTGTCACCTGGGCAGGGCTCAGTCCCCTGGACCAGTCTCGCGATGACCCGCTGTAGACAGCGGGAGAAGCTCTCCTGAGGGCAAAGCGCAGAAAGTGGGGAAGAAATCATAGTTTGACCTACTTTTACTTATCTTTAAAAATGTTTAAAAATACCTACATATGGCATTATCCTCCATATGTGACAGGCATAATTTAAGTCCTGCGACCCCTGACATGTCACAGAAGCTGACATCGAAGCTCAGTGAGGGTTTTCTCTGCCAGGCATGGGTGCTGCTGCTGGTCAGGATGGGGCTCTTCTTTCCTTCTGATGTCATCCTGTATCCACAGTGAGATTAAAGGGGAGGGGACAGATTTCAGAATAAGCACAATACAACAATTCACAGGACACGCAGATGGATCTGGGGCTGGGTACACGGGGAGGAATTTTTAAATGCTGCCAAGGATAGGAGCCTGCAGGATTCAGAAGGTGGAAGCACAGAAGTGATGACATGCAAAAGGCCTGATGCCTGTGCTCAGGTTTCTGCTTGTCCTATTTACAGCAAAAAATGGAACGTCCAGGGGGACGTCTGCAGCCCATGGAAGAGGTGTGGGGTTAGGAGGCTGGATGAGGAAGGGACCAGGAAATGTCCGTAGGTTTGGATGGGCGTGAGGATGTGTGGGAGGAGGGGCCTGTGGGAATTAGCAGTGGGATGAAGAGCATGGTGCTAGGCCTCGGTGGGCCTGGGTAGGGAGCAGGACAGAGAGTGATTGCCAAGAGGGACATGGAGCCCATCGGCATGGCTGGAAAACATGGCAGGCATGGATCACAAGGCTGGAGGAAGACACGGGCCAGACTGGGAAACTGAGGCTGTGCAGTTGGGGAACCCACTGCAGGGGCCTTAAAATGGCTTGCTGGGGAGAAGGCCAGGGGCACCCCAAGACTTAGCAGACTGAAGAGGAGAGCTCAGGGTCGAGATGGGGCAAGGGGGCATGGCTGGGCTGGGAGAACTTGGCATGGATGATCCAAGCACTCATCCCTCAATCAACTGCCACCTTGGGCCTGGCATTATGCTACTGTTGGGCACCCCGTCTTCCCATTGAATAGATCAAGAAAGGACCGTTATATCCTTTAAACTATTAGAGGAGGGAGAGTGCATCAGATAAGGTGCTTGACTGCAGTCATCTACCAAAATGGGGGCTGCTGTTCTCCCCTAATGAGAAGACAGAAGTGGGCAGCCCAGGGCCCGGGCTGTGGCTCTGTGACTCAAGCAGGGCCCAGGTTCTTGCTGTCCTTCCCCTCTGTCCCCACATTGTGGGTTGAATTGTGTTCCCTAGAAGTATATGTTTAAGTCCTAACCCCAGGACCTGTGAATGGGACCTTATCTAAAAATAGGTTCTTTGCAGATGTACTCAAGCTCAAGACAAGGTCATTGTGGAGTAGGATGGGCTCTAATCCAGTGTGACTGGTGTCCTTACGAGGAGAAAAGAAGAGACACAGGGAGAGGAAAGCCTGTGGCAAGGGAGCCGAGGTTGGAGTGATGCAGCTGCAAGCCGGAAGACTCCAGGGTCGCCAGCAACCAGCAGAAGCTGGGAGAAGCCAGAAAGAGCGTTTGGAGACAGCACCGCCCTGCTGCCACCTCGATGGCAGACTTCTGGCCTCCACAACTGCCGGAGAATAAATTTCTGTTGTTTTTAGCCACCAGGATTGCGGTGACTTGTTACAGCAGCCCCAGGAAACCAATCCCCCCCCCACAGTGCAGCTCTTACCTGTTCTCACAGTCACAGGATGGCTGAGCTTTGGGGCAGGGAGGGAGGACAAAGAGAAAAGGCCATGCACTGGCTCAGCCATCTCTCCTTATCAGGAAAACAACAGTTTTCACGGAAGCGCTGCCCAGTAGACAGCTGCCCGCTTACCGGACATGGGGGTTACAGCTGCGGAGTCTGGGGAAGTGAGCATTTTTTTAAAAAATCAGTGTATATTATATATGAATTATATGTACAAATATATAATATCAATATGTAATATATATAATTTACATATATTAAAATTAACTAATTTTGAGTGTACAATCCATGAGTTTTTTTTACCTTAAATATATGCAACTTTTATTTGTCAAATATACCTCAGTAAAGCTGGGGAAGGAGAGAAAGAAGTCACCAGGACACGAAATAAGTCAGCTATGTTATAGTATTAATATGTTGGCAGATGATCAACGCTCTGGAGAAGAAACGTTTCAGCAGGGTAAGGGTGATTGGGAGAGGCAGGTCTACAAAGGGGTCTGTGACTCCAAAAAGTTAATCGGTGAATTTTGACAAATGCATTTGCTCATATAACCATCACTACAGTCTAACATTTCCATCACCCCAAAAAGTTCCTTCTTACAACTTTGTAGTCAATACCTTCCCCCAACCCCAACTCCTGAAAAACACTTCTCTTTCTTTTGGTATAAATTTGCCTTTTCTACAATTTAATACAAATGGAACGACATAGTACACAGTCTTTTGTATCTGGCATCTGTCACTTAACAAAATACTTTTGAGATCCATCCAAGTGGTGGCATGCATCAATAGTTGGTTCCTTTTTACTGTGAAGTAGAATTCCTTTGTATAAATGTATACGATTTGTTTACCCATTAACCAAGTGGTGGATATATGGATTGATTTCTATTTTGGTATTATGAGTAAAGCTTCTGTGAACATTTTGATACAAATCTTTCTGTGGGCATATGTTTTTATTTATCTTGTGTAAATTCCTAGGAGTGCAATGGCTGAGTTCTACTGTAGGTATGTATTTAACTTTATAGGAAATTGCCAGACTGTTTCCAGAGTAGCTGTAACGTTTTGCATTCCCACCAGCAATGATTTCTAGTTGCTCTGCATCCTCACCAATGCTTGGTCTTGCCAGTCTTACTCATTTAAGCCATTCTAGTGGGTGTGTGGTGGTATCTCATTGTGGTCTTGATTTGCATTTCTCAAATCGCTTTCATGTGTTTATTTGCCATTCATTTAGCCTCTTTGGTGAAGTGTCTGTTCAGTTTTTTTGTTCATTGGTTAAACTGGATTGTTTTCCTACTATTGAGTTGTAAGATGTTTTTGTAAATTCTGTTTAGAAGTCCTTTAACAGCGGTCCCCAACCTTTGTGGCATCAGGGACAGATTTCATGGAAGACAATTTTTCTATGGAACAGGGTGTGGGGGAGATGGTTTCAGGATGATTCAAGCATGTTGCATTTATTGTGCACTTTACACTGTAGTATATGATGAAATGATTACACAACTCACCGTAATGCAGAATCAGTGAGAGCCCTGAGCTTTAGCTTTAGCTTTATAGTAAATCTTAAAAGCAGGTGATGGGAATCCTCCAAACTTTTTTTTCCTCAAAATTGTTCAGACTACTCTAGGTCCTGTGTATTTCCGTACAAATTTTACAATCAGCTTGTAAATTTCTACCACACACAAAAAAGAGTCTGCTGGCTTTCACTTTGATTGGCATTGTGTTAAATCTATAGACCAATGTGAGGAGAAGTGACAGCTTAGCAATATCGAGTTTTCTGACCTAAGCACACAGCATATCTCTCCCTTTATTTAGGTGGTCCTTTTCGATTTCCATCTACAATGTTTTTTAGTTTTCATTTATAGTTCTTGCATGTACTTGTAAAATGTATCCTTAAGTATTTCATATTTTTGATGCTATTATAAATGGCATTTTTATTTTGAGTTTCAGTTCATTGCTAGAATATAGAAATACAATTTGATTTTTGTATATCCGTCTTGTACCTTGTGACTTGTGTTTAATTTACTTATTAGTTCTAGTAGTTTTATTATGTATTTCTTAGGATTTTTTTGTAAAGACAATCACGTCTTTTTGAATGAAATCAGTTTTACTTATTCCTTTCTAATTTCTATGCCTTTAATTTCCTTTTCTTGCCTTATTGCCCTGGCTAGAACCTTCAGTCCAAGGTCAAAGCAAGCTGTGACAATGGACAGCCTTATCTTCTTCTTGTCCTTAGGGAAAACACTCAGCTTTTGAGTATGATGTTAGCTTAGGTTTTTTGGAGATCCTATGTAAAGAATAAATATTTTTAACTGGCTATGTTGCTGCCCACATCTATTTGAGGTTTTTCTAGAAAAGAAGGAGGAGTGGATATAGGCGTCCACCATGGGGAAGGTGTTTCCTCATGTGTTCAGCTCTGTGCCTTAGCTGTGTGATGATTTATTAGGAAGTAGGCTTATCTTCTCATTAGAGGCTTTCGGTGTGGGATGTTTTTTATGTTAAATGTGACCACGTGTGATCATACGTCTCTATAAACAGTATGTTTGGGAGGGGCAGGTTTTGCCGGGGAACTGACTCACCCTCAGTCCATTGGGAGGCAGTGTAGCCCATGGTTAGGAGTGTGGGCTCAGAAGCCTGGGTGCCTGGTCTGAACCCAGCTCTGCAACCGTAGGCAAGTTACTGAGCCTTTCTGCATCAGGGTTTCCCACTTGCAGAATGAAGATAGCAATAAAACCTACCTCTGGGGCTTCTGAAGACTAAATGAGCAAATGGAATTAAGTGCTTAAAGCAGTGCCTGCTGCCTGGTGCATTTTAAGGACTCAGTTTCCATAAGGCATATTTACACACTGATTTTTAGTAGAAGGCTTATTGCCCAAACTGAAGCACAACCATATCTTTTTAAAAATCTTCTGTTCTGAGACCTCATATTAAGGTGTTTTTTTTTTTTTTAAGATGGGAAGGTTGATTTCTGTTGTTTTACAATATTGTTTGTGCAAGAAGCACATTTTAAAATCACGTGCATTGCATGGGCAATTATATGGTTATAATTGTGGGCAGTGACCCTTGTGAAGTTTAACCCTGTCAATACTCTTGGAGACCGATCTGGAGTTTGACCTTCTGACGTATTCATCTTGATCGCTTGACAGTGAGATGAACTGTGGCCCCAGCTCTGCTCCTGGGTCAGCCTCAGTGGGTGTATGGACCACTGTGAAGCCCCCAGGTGGCTTCAGCCTATTATTTCCTGCCATTAAATTCTAATTCAAGGGGACAGAGGCGTCTCAGTCAGTTGCTTTCCTGGGCATCTGTTGCAGGAAAGCTGCCTTTCCATCGACATGCTCCGAGGCCTGGGTGCACTCCTTCCTGTCTGGACTAGGTCTGAAACTGGGGTGGGGGCCACTGCCGGCAGGGATGACGTTATTGAGCCCACAGCAACACCGGGATGTTGACATAAAAGGAAAAGCACTTAGGAGCTGCTGGCAGGCCTTCAAGGGGCCTTTCCCCTTCACTTGAACTTGTTTCTTCTTTTTCCCTCCTACTTTCTGAGGGGTGCAGTCACAGCCCACTCTGCAAAGGGCCGTCTGCAAGATTTTCCCACATGACGTCCTTTTCTCAGGCAGGTTCTGCATTGTCCGGCCAGTTGTCTGTTCCTGGTTTTCTTCTGATCATGCCAGTGAAAAATTTACTCTACGCATTCAACTTTTTTAAAAAAATTAAAAAGTACCCTCAATGCTATTCGCACACATCTGCACAGCATTTTATTCTTCCCTGCCTCCCGTGCAATGTTGGGGAGCATTCAGTGCGTGATTAGGAGAGCCTGCCCACCGACGTTTCCTGCCGTTATCCTGTACAGCAGGATAGAGTAGAGTTTCGGCACCTCCTTCCAGAATTTCCAGGAGCATTTGGCCAGCTCCTGTCCTCCCCCTGCCAAGGATTTCCACGGGCTGTTCCCTGAGAGTTGCATGCCTTCGCTACGCCTTTTCGGTTGTAATTGTGGTGCCGATGCAGAGAGATATCGATGCAGGGACTGAGGCAGACATTATCCTCTTGCTCAACTGTCAAGAGATGCCCTGCTTAGGTGTGGAACCCCAGGCACATATGACATTGTCCTCCAAACTGTACCCGCCGCCCCAGGTGATCATGCTGAATTATACATGGGTAGAGGCTTTCTGCAGCGCTTGTTTTCCACTGGAGCACAAAGCACTCTGCTACAGGAGGGATTTGCCACAGCGGGTCCTCCAGGCCCTGCAGAAACTGCAGAGCTACGGGGAAGCAGGTTACTTTCCAGCTGAGAGGGCTCACCAGGGTGTGAGTTTAAAACAAATGGGAAGCGAAGACATCGAGTGTAACTTTCTATTTGAGTGTTATTTCCTTAAGCACACAAAAAATTACTAAACGTTTAAATATCAAACCATTAGGTATTCGAAACAAAGAAAGGCAAGAAGGAACAAAGAAAAATCAGAAGTGCCAAATTTAACTCTCTTCTCTGGTCAGATAAGAATCTGCCTTTAGTGTCTCCTAAGCGACTGTTAACTACTAATTTTGTGATTCAGCAGCTTTTTCTTCTCCGTGTATCCTCTTCATTCTTATTTCACTCCAGTTCTATTTCCTCATTTCCCTCTAACTCAAAAACACAAAGTAAAAAGACTCCCTTTATTAGAGCGATGGAAAGACCATTTCACACAGAATAGACCCACCAAAGCTGTTCGTTAGATGAATAAATGATGTCACCTTACTGTGGCTTCTGTTTCTACGTTTATCATACGTGGCGACTACCCAGTGCCAGTTCTTGAAAGGTAACAGATATTCCAGAAACACTTTGAAAACAAATGGAAGCACGACCACAATGGAAGGAAGGAAGGTCGGAAGGAGGGCTGGTTGTGCTGAGGGTTAGATCCAAGCAGTTAGTCCTGGGATTTTGCACCCTTCGGGCAGTGAGTGACCCGATTAGAACAGCCTCACTTTTCTGTGCACGTGCCCTTCCCTTCACGTTGTTTCTCGAAGGTCTGCCGCCTCTCAAGAATTGGCAACGGGTAGTCCCACGTTTGATATGTGTGAGGAATTAGTATAAACTTGGAAACTGGACTCACAGGACGTGTGTGACGTTTACTCATGGAACAAGTAGCTTTTGCAGCTCGCAGAGGCCAGCCCACTAGAGGCCCAGTGCCGTGCCCGTGCTTAGCGTTAAACATTTGGATAGTTGCCGTCTGTCTTGCTGCTGAGCTCAGTTCTTTCAGAATATCTCCAACAGGTATTTTTCTTCCGTCAATCTGACAGGTGGTGACCAAGAAGGAGGACTTTTTCAGTGCCTGGAACTCGTGTCTGCACCACGTGGCTTCCCTGTCTCTGGCGCACACTCACCGAGGTCAGTGGCTCCTGTTGAATGTTTGTTATTCGGTGACTCAGGGGTCTGTGGGTCGTCTGGAAGCACAACTCTGCAGAGAAAGGACAGTCACCACACCTGCCTGAGGCCTCATGTGGAATTTAGGGCCCCCAATAACTTACAGAGACTTAAAGCTTGTGGTAAATCAACTCTCAACTTGCTAGGAACACTGACAAAATGACACCACAAAGCCCGACGCTAAACCCTTCAGGAACAGCTCACTTAATACAGCCTGACAGTCGCAAATGGCACTAGACAGGAGCCAGTTGGCAAAACGCGGCCTCTCAGAAGTGGCCCTCTGCCCAACGATGTCTGTCATTCCTAAATAAACAGATGGGAGAGCGTGTACACAGATAGAGCGAGGGTGTTTTAATAGGGCCATTGCCCAAAGAATTTTAAGTGCCAGAACTACTTACACCTAATCCTCCAGTTAGCAAGAAACTGGGTCAGCCTTTTAAAACAGTGGTTCTCAACCAGGGCGATTTTGCCCTGTAGGGGATATTTGGCGATGTTAGGATACATCTTTGGTCACAGCGCTGCTGGAGCATAGCGGGCAGAAGCCAGGATACTGCTAAATACCGTAGTGTGCACAGGCCAGTCCCCACGGCAAAGACGTACCCAGCCCAAAATGTCACTAATGCTGAGACTGAGAAACCTCAATATTCATTTTGCCTCAATAGACAAAATAACAACATTTTTCCATGACAGATTATCGTTGAAATTATTATTTAATCTCAAGAATCCTTGTTTTATTTATCATCATGTCCTTACTATGTAAGGGAAAGTATTAAAAGAGGAGGCCAGGTGCTTGCTGAGCTGGTTTATTGTGTGGGTTTTCTACCACACAGGGTCACTGCTGACCCCAGGAGGGCCGGCTTTGGTGACCCTCACAGCTTGCATCTCGGGTAGCGTCTCATGGGGCGGGTGATAAGGGCTCCTTGGTAAAGTCTGTTAAGGGTCAGGGTCGATATTAATATTAAGGCCAGTGACCCAGGCATGCCTGCATCTGACTCAACTGCCCAGCCTGGCTACACCCTCCCTCCCCAACCAGGTAGTTCCAGAAGAACAAAGTGCCACATGATTAATAGTGGCAGGAATGCCTGGGCCCCTGCCTGCAGCTCAGATGAGCGCTGGATTGGAGCGAGTGGTTCGGGCTCACACTGAGCTCGGCCCCTTCCCTCCCTCTGAGGACCAGCTCTTGGGACCTTGCGCCCTTGGGTAAGCGTCCTGACGTAGAGTTCAGGAGTAAGGGCTAGAATGAGAATGTGCCGAAAGCACAGGTTCCTCATGGGGACAGGAAGCAGGAGCCCCACAGGAACACCACCCCGGAGACCAGCCTTTGTACGGAGTGGCAGAACCTCTGGAATTACTGTGGCCACGTTAGCCAGCCTTCCTGATTCTGATTGAGTTCTACCCTCTACTCCCTGGGACGGGGAGAGCATCAAGGAGAGGAACCAGGAGCATCAGCGACAGTGTAAAGTCCCTCCCCTGTGGGTCATTAAGTACAAGATTGGGTTCCCTCATTTGCAGATCCAGAAATTTTAATTTATTGCACACCCACAGTGTGTCAGGCTAGGGAAACTGACTCATCTTAATCAAACTCAAAAGTGACTGATATATAAATCCGAATGCCAGTTTATTCATCACAAATTAAAATTCAGCTGGTGAATTATCCTGATGTGCCCCATCTCTTCTATGGGCAAATCTCCATATAGAATTCAATTATAATTAGGAGGCTGCAGCAGGTTGCACCGTCTGGACAGCTCGTGCCCTCAGGCCTGGCTGGAGATCTGAGTGTCACTGTGACCTGCTCCAGATCCTGGAGTCCACAGGGCCTCTATTTGCCTGGACTATTTTGGTGCACTTAGCACCATCCTCACCACTTTAATAAATTTGTGCAAACCAGCGCTCTTTATTGGTCGGTTATTTTTTCAGATTTCTTGATCAGGCTGAAACTTATCTGGGATATGAAATAGCACTCAAGACACCCTCTTTGCAGGCGAGCGTGTCTCAGGCCTTCCTGACCACTGTGTATAGACTTGTGCTGGCTTCACTCTCAGGGGTGCAGTGTCCCAGGTGCCGGGGTCCCTTCCTCTGGGCCCCTGGGTACTGACCTCAGATATCACCCATCCTGGGACATGAGGGTGAACCATGTGGACTCCAGGTAAAAAGCTTCTAAACATTCCAAGATGTGATTAAGTTGGAAGGGGGATGGTCAAAGAAACATGACAGTTCAGCCTGTTTGTTGAGAGCATAAAGGAGCTTAGTGTGAGGATTGAGAATGTGGGCTCTGGAGTCAGGTTATCTGGGTTCAGATCCTGACTTTACCTCTACCGGCTGTGTGACTGTGAGTGAGTTACTCAAGCTCTCTGAGCTTCAGTTTCTCTCTCATTTATAAAATGTAGATATTATGCTATTTTTGTCATGGGGCTATTGGAAGGATTAAGCGAGACAATGCTCCAAAGCTCTTACCTTAGCATCTGACCTATTGTTAGCATTCAATAAAAAAAAAATTATTACTGTTAATTAATCACTACTCAATGAAAACTTTAGTTCCCATAGCCAAAGTAGAATATTTTGATCCTTATTCCTTGAAAGGAAAAAAAGAGGAAGAAGAAACAGGTTAAATCTGAACGTAGGAGTTCTTAACACCAGGAGGAAACATCAAAGATTTAATGTTGCCACAGCACAAAAGGAGTCCAGATTGATTCCAAACATTTTGTGGGTTTATAACCACTGTAGCAAAAGTGATTATGTTCAGGAAATTGGCTTCACGTTCAATGCCAGGTAAAGAGGATTTGGACTTGCCAAGTAACAGAGGAAAAATAATAAGAATTAGTTCAATGACAGAATTTAGAAATGGAGAAATCCATATATGATGAGGGGGTCTGTACAGATATAGGACAGGCCCTAAGATAAGAATGTGCCGAGCACGCACCAGTCAGGAAGACTTTCGTCCACGTGTCATTACATTCAAATAGCATCGTAGCCCTCTGGCAGGGGTCTCCAGGGGGTGGGAGAAGAGGTAGAAGGAGCCCATCTGTCTTCGGTGACTGGGCCCAGATGTTGCCTTCAGAGACTTGCGAAGGAAGATCACGTAGGAAGGAAGAGAGAAGGCTCAGTCTGTTAAAACACAGACCTTAATGTCACCCCAGATGAAAATGAACTGAGAATCTAGCCATTTTTATTAGGAACAAATGGAAAAAAGTCTTCTGGCATCTGTATCCGTTTGTCACCTGAAGACTAGGGAAAACCATGTTTGAAATAAAAATGTTAAGTAGTCTCTAGTGGTTTCTGTAGTGGGATGTAACCATTACAATGATAAATTGTTATTTTTCTGTGATACACATTTTTATCTTGCCCTAGAAATAGCAGTTCTAAAGCTTGGTGCTGTCTGAACCCCTAAGGGTATCCCAATTCCTGAAGAAAAAGGGAGAAACTAAGCACTTTTATTAAATAAATTGCATCCACCATTTTCCAGCTCTGTGCAAAACTGCCTCTTTTCTCATTCTCAGAGCTTGTGAATAGTTCTCATTATGCAGCAGGAAGTCCCTTTTCTGGTTCTTAATAAAGTGACTAATAATTTAGAATGTTCACATTAAGAGCAGGTTATAATTAGAATATGTAATAGTGTGGATTTCTGCCTATCGAGGATTAATTTCAGACTCCTCTCAAGGATGTATTTGTTTCAGAACAAGACTTTCTTTGTTAGTAAAAACACGATCGCATGCATTATTAAAGCATTATTTCTGTATCTTATCCATTAGCACTTGTTCCAGTATTCTTCATGGGATCAGCATTTTCCTCCCAATTCTTAATGGGGCTATTCTTTATACAAATGACATTCACCTTGATTTAGTTTTAACTTTGGCATTCATCTTCTAGGAAATTATGGGAATATACTTGCCACCTCCTTGAATGTGCTTTACATTATGCAAGCTCAGAAAAAGAAAATGCCACAGCGTCAACCAGGATTCCTGTGCAAATCTGGGTACTTGTCCCTTACACCCAACTAAAACTCTGAGTCTTCTCAGCAGAAGGGCAAACCTGACCTGGGGTGCAACCTGTAGTCACAAGTCAGCGCTGCTTCCTCTTTGATCGATGGGTTTTTGCTGTTACTGCTGGAGGTGGAGGCCGGGGAGGTGGGCATGAGGGAAGGACCAGAGGTGCCATGTCGATGGTGACACCTGTGTTCCTCCTCTCCCACTGGCACCCATCTGCTGGTGGGATGAGTCTCAGTGTGGCCCCATGCAGGTGGCCTGAGGGAGGGAGGGAGCTCCAGGCACTCTCTTTGTCTCACACCCATCAAGTGTGTGGGCGGTGGAAGCCAGCAAGACAGTCTAGAGAGCAGAGAACCGGCAGATGCAATCCGCTGCCCCGATCTCAGCAGTCCCCAACATTGGGGAAGAGGAGGAATGTCCTTGGCTTTGGCTTCTCCATCCCAGTCACATGGCTGAATCCTAGACCTTTGAGCAGTGCCTGTGAGCGACAGGTGCACGTGGAGTTGAGGCTCACCGTTGCGCAGAGTGCACCATGGCTAGGAGCAGTGAGGGGAAAGCTTGCATGTTCTGCAGGAGTCGAGGGAGTCCAGGGACCCCTGGTCTCTGATGCTGGAGGTCTGGAAACCGAGGAGCTGGCAAGAGATGGGGGGAAATAAAAGTGAGAACTCGCCTTCTGACTATACCTGTAAAATAGTGCTTCAAGCTAGAGCGATGAAGGTGACGGCCACAAGGAAGTCTGAGGGAGGCCCCTAGTGAAACAGAGACCGTTGGACGCAGAAATGTGGGGGGTACTTCATGCTAACACCAAGGATGGCTCTTACAAAAAAAAAAGATGAGGAAAACATTTGACTGAACGTTAAGCATTGCAGTAGTAAACATTTGGCAGAGCATGCAACTTTGCCAGTTGGCTTTTAACTTGTGCCTCATCAGCAAGGAGACATGGGAAAAGAGAAGGTTTAAGGACACAGAACGCCCAATGTCCTACTGTTCCTAGCCGCTCCTCCTCTGGGACCGTGAGCGAGGGAGAGCACCTCTGGGCAGAACTCTTCTCTGACATCCTGCAGGTTGCGGCTGTCTGTCGTAATGCGGGGGCTGCTCCCCGAAGCCTTGCCTTCTTCCCATGGCCATGCAGGTGAACCTGAGGGCTGGGTTGGCCCTAGGACCCCAAGTGCTGTTTTCTGAAGAAGTGCTACCGCGCTGTCCTCGCTAGGGGGCAGAACCTCCGAGAGCCCTCACCACCCCAGCAAGTGGCAGCTTGACACCGAAGAAGGCTGTCTTGAGAGATTTTACTAACTCACTCTCCTTTGAAGGAGGTGACAATATATGAGGAAATTTTTATCGTACATGACCTGAGGACTCTATTGCACTGGAAAGAGGGGGAAGAAAGGAAAAAGCCGAGTTTGGCTCCTGAATGCTATGTGTTTCACGGAGGGCTGTTAAGAACAGAATTTAGCATCTGTACTTGACCCAGATGCTAATGAAAGGCCACTACCCTCTGCGCCCTGGAATATTGGCCGACTGTAGTGATCACAGCAGTCAAAGCCTGGCTGAGCGCTTGGCCCTTGTAATTTATTCAATCTCTGAAACAACCTCGCAAAGCCTATCGAGGGAGCTGAGGCTCAGAGGGGCGAACAGTTGCCTGGCATCACACGCACAAATAAGTTGTGGCATTGTGACTTTGCCCCAGCACTGGCTAACCCTAAGGCTTTGCTCAGACAGGCATCAGAGTCCCCCCAGCCCCATCCACCGCATTCCCTAGGGGCTTTCTTTCCTACGGAGGAATCCGGAAAATGGGAATCCTGGCATTCTTGAGCCTTTGGAAGTTTTTCTTGTGTGTTTGTTCAACACATACTTTCCTATGTTAAAGTTGGCATGTACTGCTTCTCACTACCCTTACTAGGTTTGCCTCTGAGTAATGCTTCTTCTTCTTTTTTTTTCTATCTCACAGGGTTTCTGTGAGGATTAAATAAAATAACACGGGCAGAAAGGCCATATAATTGCAAGAGGAGCTGACATTCAGGGAGGGTTCAGTGTATCAGGCCCTGCTGCAAAATGCTATGGACTCCCAGGGTGACTCTAATCCCCCAGTAGGCATTGGGGAAAGAATCGTTATCTTCCCAGCTTCCATCTGAGGAAACTGGGGCACAGAGAGGTTAAGGAAGTTGCCCAAGGTCACACAGCTAGAAGGGGCAGAAGGAAGATTCAAATCCCAGCAGACTGCGACTATCTGCCCACGTTGCAGGACCCACAGTGCTTGTTGGACCTGAATCTGGTAGCTCAGCATTGCTAAAAAGTTAAATAAAATAAAATAAAATAAGCCCTCTCCACTTTTTAAATGTATCTTTGCTCCTTTGTTCCCTGCCTTGTGATTGAAAAATTGTATCTTGTATGATATACTGCAAAGATCTGGTATGCAGTCCATGCTGACTTCACATCTTCTAATACCTAGTGGTTTCAAAATAAGGTTAGATTAGTACCCAAATTAATGGGCAAAAGTAATAGGAAAAGTAAAAAAAAAAAAAAAAAAAGGAAAAGAAACAGTTTGCAGTGAGTAACTTTATACTATATTATGAGTTTTCCACTAGAAATAAGATTAAGAATAAGACTTTCTAAACTATGAGTAAAAATAGAAGCATAGGAACTCTTGATTTATCATAGCAATTCCAGGTACAATTTTAGATTAAAAATATTACTCCATACCACATATTGTAAAGTTGAACTTATTTGCAATAAACATAAATTTAAAATTAGGTTTTAAAGGACAACATGTTCTAATCTCACAAAACATTTAGCAAATAACCTTTGAGTTCACATGAGCCACCCACACAAAAACCAAAATGAACTACAGAAAAAAAAACATAGAAAAAGCAACTGTCTGTTGACAACCAGATTTTCTTTCAGCTCTTTGAGTTTTCTGTCTATAAATAATCTGTATGTTTCAAATGTGACCATTTTCTTTAAAGGTGCCTTGTTGGCATGTTCTCATTTCAGTGAGTCTTAAAAACAAGTATTAAATGTGTAAATCATGAAAACTATTGAGTTTTTGGAGGAGAGATCTTTAAGATACATGCTTTTTAGATACCAAAAGTGTCAAAATGAAGCATTAAGATGATGTATTCTTTCTTCAGTGCATCTGTTTATCTTTCGTGAAATCTCAAGTTTGATAAATCACCTGAGATAAAAACATCATTTTTAACCTATCTTAGATCCCAAGTGCCAGGAGGAAAAATAGTGCTGTGTCTCCTCTTTATGAATTTACCTCTCTCTTTGCTTATGACTTATGAGATTTTATTTGCAGAGAAAACATAATGCTCTATTAACTTGAAAATGATGGCTTTTACTCAGAAACGTGAGAACCGAAAAGGGGAAAAAAAAGAAGCATTCATCCTCGGGGATATAATTGTTTAATAAATTTTGATATTTGTGTAAAGTGGCACAGAATGTTAGAATGGGGAACATGATCCCGAGAGAACCGAAAGCGAGGTTTTCACCAGTAGTTCCCCTTCATCTACTGACACGTGGAACCCCTGATCTGGCGTATAGCAAAGTGGATATTGAATACTCAATGGGGAAATTTTATTTAACATTAGTGTAAGTAGAGATTGGCGAAGCTATCTCTTGTGATTCTCTTTTGCCCCTGAAAATCACTAGAAATTCTCCCTTGATTGGCAGCCTGGAAAATAAAGAAATTATCATAGATGTTTATAATTATAGGTGCCCAAGAATGCAGCAAAAAGGGCTTCTGACCAATTCTTACTACAAACTGGAGTATTAAAGTGTGTGAATCAAGTAAGTTAGTCACTAACATGGCAGAAAAAAATGGCTTTTACAAAATATTCAAAATAGCTGTTTCTCAGTATGTAAAACAGCTCCTTGGTGCAGTGGATATTAGAGTTCCTTGCCTTGTGCATATTTTATCATTCTTCAGTCCTGAGTAATTTAAGACAAATTAAATTTCATGCAAACCTATTCCAGCTGGCCGTGGGCATGTAGTTGAGTTTTTCTGATAATTGTTAGAAAAAGCTATTTTAGGTTCTGTCCTAAGCACCAGAGGTGCCCGAAGTCCCAGCTGCACAGGACCAGTGGCAGCTGTGAGCAGCTGACCTCAGCCTGCTTTGTTCTCTCCTCTGGCAAGAAGCATGCAGGCCGCGTTGGTCCCAAGGAATGGAATCGAGATACTGCCTCAGACTGTGGGACTAAAACAGCAGGATGTCCTGGGGAAACTGAGGCTTGCTCTGTCTCCCAGACTCCTACTGCTGCATGAAGAACAAGCATGTAGACTCTGGAGCTGCTCCACTGAATCCGGTATCAACTCAGTTGTCCTCTGGAAACAGTCCCCATGTGGAACACCCTTCCTTCACTCCCTTACCCACCCGTTCTCATCCCACATCTGCTGCTGCCTACTATGTGCCAGGAACCACGTTAAGCTCTGGGAATAAAAGGTCCAGCAAGAAATAGCCCCTGTTCCCAAGGAGCATTCGTGAGAACTGGGATGAGAGCTCCCATGGATCCGGTACCATGGGAGAACACGGAAGCGACATAAGCCAGATGGGGGTGCAGGGTACATGTGGCTTCCCACAAAGTTCCAGGCAAGGCAAGCAGCATCTGAGACCTTGCCTTTTGAATGACAGGTACAATTTACCTGTCACGCAGGTGCAGAGGGCATTCCAAACAGAAGGAAGAGCCAGGAGGGAGGCAGGATGTGCATGAACAATTTGGGAAGGTGCTGTGGTTGGGGGTGGCCAGTGTGCAGGGCCAATGTGGGGGCAAGCGTCAGGGTCCCAGGGGCCTGTGTGCCAAGGCCAGCGGCTCTCACCGTCAGCACCCACCCACAGCCGGGGTTCTGGGGAAGGCCTAGGGAAGGTTGCTCCCACTGTGGTGTGGAGGTAAATGGGGGTGCTCTGAGGACATGAGCTGGGAAGCAAGGGCAGCAGGCTGGGCGGGGGCTGGGCTCTGGAGGTGTGGAGCTGAAGGAGTCTGTAGGGCGTCTAGGGGGGCTGGCTGCGAAGGGCAAAGCCGGAGCAGAAGCCTAGAGTGATGAGGGAAATGTTAGTCCTGGGCACCAAGGTGGAGACGAGAGGTCTGGATCCAACTCAGCTCGGTCGTGTGGAGTGTGCGTGTCAGGGGCGCACACACGTGCGGACACCATGGCAGGTGTGTGGCAGAGGGACCTGCAGGGCCCAGAGATGTCCAGGCCCCGAGCATGACCATTCTGTTAGATTGAAAGGTGAAAGGTGAATCCCTGCAGAACGGAGAACCAGTCGATACCCCAGGCACTCACTCACGGCTAATCTGTCCCTTAACTTCCTGATTGAAGTGCGACACCCAGAGTCCACAGCTTTTTGTTTTCTGAAAGTGGTCGACTCCTGTTCCCCCATGGGACAGTAGTGGGGGGGTCACCTCCAACTCAGCGCCGCTGTCGGAGTTTTCTTTCTAGGCAGGCGTGTGGGGACCTGCAGGTGGGATGGGGCAGTCCCCTGGGGAAGGCTTGTGCTGGCTGGTGGTGTCAACACCGGGCAGAAGATGCAGTGGTAGCAGCTGTCACCGATGGCCGCCTCTGGCTCTTCACGTGGCTCACGGCTGAGCCCGGAGCAGGCCCCAGGAAGCAGCCTCAGCTGTGGTGAGCGGGGGCCACATCAGATGAGGGAGCGAGTGCCCTGTCGAGGGCAGCCTCCTGCACAGGGGCGTCCACATGCCCCAGAGAGGGGCCCAGACGAGCTGTGCCCCCATCTCTTCCTGAGCGAACAACCACATTGGCCCCAGGTGGAAGCGACTCTGGCTTCCAGGAAAGGGGGTGGCTGTCGTGCTCCCTCTCCTGACTTTGTGCTTGAGCCAAAGGCCACAGATGCTCCCTTTAGCAGCCAGCTTTGGAGGACCGAACCCTAAGAAGGAGGGTGAGTGTCTCGGTGTGCAGTGCCCGGCGCATGGAGAGAGAGAAGCTACTTTTGTCCCCAGGCCCAGAAGACTGCAGGTAGGGTCTGGCCCCTGCAGACATCCCACGCACTCTGGGCACAGCTCCTGTGGAGGATTTGGCAGCTGTTACCATGGCTCTCCCATGGCATAGACTAGGATCAAGGTTTCCAAGATGTCAGCGAGATCTATTACTGTTCTCATCCCAGGATCGTCCGAGCTGGCATTTTGCCTGCCTGGATAAGTACAATCTCGATCAACATGGTCCCCTTCTTAGGGGTTTCAAAGGAGTGGGGGAAAATTAGTTAGTTTATTTACCTAAGGTTTTCAGTACCTCCCATCTGCAAGATGCAGGGCTCAGGTTATCAGAACTGTGTGAGGCTTTTCAGTCAGTGGAGGGAATAAGATGTGAATGCAGGTGCCCTCACCTGCGTGGACTGGGACGAGCCTGTGAGAAATATGGGGTGCTTGCACCGGCCCAGGCACCCAGACAGCTTCCCAGAAGACCTGTCGATACTGGGTCTTGAAGTATGCATAGGATCCCAGAGCTGGGACGTGATTATGCGTGTTGGGAAGAGGCTGCAGAGTGGACAAAGGCAGAGGTGACACAGTGGAGGGCTCGTCCAGGGGATGACAAGGGGCCTGCCTCGTCAGAAGGGAAGTGTTTGGAGGCGAAGCCAGAACAAGTCTGGAAAAGCAGGCTGGAGGGGGTCGTGGGTGTGCTGGACACTGTATTACGGAGCTGGGCCTCTGCTGCAGAGTGACCGTCACACCCTGGCTCCCGAGAGGGGAATTTTCCTGGCTTCAGGGGCATATGCTTTGGAGAAAGAGACCCAGGATGGGGATGGGTGGAGGGTGGAGACCAAAACAAGTGGACGTGACCAGCAGGCTAGAGAAGAAAGACCTGCCAGGAGATGGTGGTTAGTGGGGCTGGAAGGAGGGTTGCACTGGAGAAGCAGTGGCCCATCTCTACCCTGGAGGAGGCAGTGCCTTGGGAAGTGCTGAGATCCCAGTACTTGGGGCAGAGAACATGTTGAGACTTGGTTATAGACCGAGGGCTTGTCTGCCGGAGACCAGGCGCCCCTGGCTCCCGCGGGCTCACAGACATGGGGCTGGAGAAGGGGAGGCCCACACACGCCATGCTCTGCTGCTCTCTGGAACGGAGGGCGTGAGCCAGAGGCTCTGGCGGAGCAGGCTGGGGGACAGGGCAGTGAGCTGGGCCCTCGCCCTTGCATAGAGGTCCCCCAGGGCCAGCTCCACAGCCCTCACACAGCTCGCTGCACAGGAGGCTGGATTCACCGGGACTGCTACTTGCCAAGAAGTTAAAGGCCCCTGTTTATCCTCTGTGTTGATTTTGAAAACAAAGCTAGAGCTCTTTCTGCAAAACGAAGTCCTTTTGTTTCTCTCTCTTTCAACATTTCCCTGTTATGCTGTGAAGCAGAGGTGGGTGGGGGGCTTCAGAGGCCTGGAGAGGCAGACAGTTCTGCAAAAGGAGCTGAAAGCACCACTGTCACACACGGGTGACAGGAGAGGGCTGAGGGACACTGGCCACGGTGTCCCACCCTGTGCTGCAGACTCAGTGAAGAAAAGAGTCCTAAGTGAGGAGAGCCCCTGGCCAGGAGCCGCTGGTGTGGGTGCTAGGGGAGCCTGACCCTCAAGGCTCCCAGGGCGAGGCCAGCGAGGGGATGTGGGATCGGCAGCTCCTAAAGCCTCAACAAGGGGGCCACTGCCCCAGAGAAGGGCGCCTGGCCCAGCGGTACTCAGCAGTCAGACTCCTCCAAGCCCATGGCAGCACATACCCAGAAGCCCAGAAGGGGAAGCATTTGTTTCATGCTGGTCCGTATTTTTTCTCCCAAATGACCACTTTTGCTTAAATCAGGTCTTTTCTCTGCCCCCCACCTCCCTCCGAACCTCAGAGCCACTTGTTATCCAAAAGTCTCCTGTTCTCCTTTTCTTTGTCCCATAAAGGTGGAGAGGTCCAACCCAGGAGAACTTACCTCTGCTCAGACAGGCCGAAGCCCCCGCCTCCCACTGCGACATGAGCAGTGCTGGAACACTTAAGGGCAGTTAAAGCAGTAGATGTTGAAATAAGAAAATAATTCCATTTAGAGTCCCGTAGGGAAAATCGTGTCCCCGGTGAGACCTCTGGTTTTGCTGGCACTTGTTTTGCTGCGTGTCTTATTTTCATCAGGCAGTCAGGGCCTTGAATCAGCAACAAAGGTGGAGGAGGGCAGATACCACAGATGCTTTCATTTTGAGTGTTTTTTCCTATTTAAAGTCAGGGAGGGAGGAGGGAGAGGGACATAAAATGTCAACTTGTCACTCACGATGCTTCTCCCCACAAGTCAACAGAGAATAAGGTCGCAGGGAAAGTGGGCGCACGGACCTGGCAGAGAGAAGTGCCTAGCCGTGCTCACCCCGTCCTATCCTCTGGCGGGATTTGGGAGGAGCCAGAGTGGAGTGAGGTGCGGGCTGAACCCACTGCTGGCATAAGAGCCACGCCACACTGGCACCTGAGGTCAGGGAAAGACGGCCGGGACACAGGTGCACTCTGCGTCCTCCGTTCCCAAGGCTGGCTTTTGTTGTCTGTGTAGAAAGGGTCGTAGGGTATTAGCCTCGTGAAACTCAGCGTTAGGGGAAAACGCCATCTGTGTGGCTGTGTGTTCCTACAGATGCACTTCAGTCCAGTCCCACAAGACGGGGTCATGGCCTTGGGCACGCCGGACATGCTGGGGACAGAGCAGAGTCTGGGCTAGGGCATAGGGCCTGAGGCCAGGGCGGCACATACACCCAAGAACCAGAGACTGGAAAGGTAAAACCCCATGTGTCACGTGTCATGCCCAGGCATCAAACGGGGAAGAAGAGAGGAGCACGAGACAGAGCATGGACTTGGTGCCGGCATCATTTCTTCCCTGGCAGCCCCTCCGTTAGTCCCCAGGCCCGCTCTGGTGCAAGACACCAGGCTCCACATGGGACTGAGGAGGAACCAGAGGCCCAGCAAGGGCATGTGACTTGTCCAGGGTCCTGTGCCCGGTAGTGGCGGAGTGAAGGTCTGTCTGACTCTGACCTGTGCCAGCCACCACTCCACCTGCTGTGCCAGGAGAAGGCTGGAATCAGGGCAGAGCGAAGGGAAACAGGGAGGGATCACTTGGGCCGGGGACCAAGCCTTGGATGAATGGTGAGGGGCTGTGAGAAAGGGTGGTTTGCACCCAGGAAGAGGGGCTAAGCCTAGAGAGGTGAGGGAGAACACCAGCCACAAGCTTGGGGGCTCTAGCAGTGCCAGGTTCGGTGTGGTGGCATCAGTGGGCATCAAGGCTGGGGAGTGAGTTAGAAAGTTCTCCAGGACTCACAGTGGCAGGAGCTGTGGGAGAGGAGTGCATCTGAGAGACCTTGTGCAGCAAGCATCAGCAGGCTTGGTGATGTGAGGGAAGAATCCAAGATGTGGGCTTGGAGCCCTGGTGGCTGGTGGAGACCGTCCCACAGGAATGGGAAAATGCAGGAAAGGGTTGGCTTGGCGTGGAAGTCGACTGGTGTCAATTGGACGTACAGAGTTCAAGGTAACCTGAACTGGGTGTCATGTCTTGTGAACAACTAAAAGTGTCACAGTGGAGTCCAGTGCATGGGCAATTAGAGGCATGAACGTGAGGTCCCCACAGAAAGGAGAGAGCTGAGGCGGAGAATGGAGCAGTCCCCTAAGGAAGCCAGGGCAAGGGCACTGATTTCTACCAACTGCAGCCAGTAAGATTCTAAGTCACAGCCTACAGCAGTTGTGGAGCCTGAGGGCAGGCTTACCCAACCCAGCCCCACCCAGAATCACTCCCTCCACTGAGGTGGAGAATAAGGACACACCTGGAAATCCCAGGGCCTCACCCACCACCCGAGGCACAAGAGGGCCTCTCTAGAGCTAGCTACAGGACCCAAAAACAGCACTGCAGCTCGCTCCTCCCTGCAAGTGCCTCCTACTGACAGGGAGGTCATCCTACACACCCTTTTACTGCATCTACTGATTCATCATAAAGGGTGTGGTCGAATCTCACCCACAAATACCATCTACTGGCTCAGAGACTAAACAGGGCGTGTCATTATCCAAACGAAAATCTAAAGGCAAGAAGGAACAACTGATCGAGATGCGAAGGAACTAGCGAAAGAACTCTGGAAGTATGAAGACTCAAACGGAAAGCACACCCCGAAAGGGGAGCAACAGCTCCCCAGCAATGGAAATTAACCAAACTTAGAACACTAAAATGACAGAAGAAGAATTTCAAACATGGATTGTAAGAAAACTGAATGATATGCAAGAAAAAATGGATAACCAACACAAAGAAACCACAAAAATAATCCAGGACTTGGAAGAAAAATTCACTAAAGAAATTGAAATATTAAAGAAAAATCAAACCAATCTCCTGGAAATAAAGAATTGTATTTTATAGGTAACATTGAAAATGACAAAAAAACCTACCCAATGTTTTCTTGATGAAAATTATTTATTGCTGATATAATTCTCTTTAAAATATCCGTATTTATGAACATGGCATCCAGACATGCTTGGGGTTAAAGCTGTGGAATCAGACCATCCCTCGTTCTTGAGTCTGGGTTTAGCTCTGCTCACCCTTGTGGGGTCTGTGGAGGTTGGGGAACCCCAGTGGTCAGTGGCTTTGGTCAGTGGGATGAGCAGGCCCGTGGTGTTCAAGTGGAAGGCTGAGCTCTGCTCTCCTCAAAGTGAAGAGGTAGAACAGTTTCCAGCAGACAGCACTGAAGGGTTATCACAGAAGAGTGAACACAGCTTGGAATGCAGCAATAAAAGGCTAAGGTCCAGACTGGTTAACTTAGTAAAAGCCCTAATGCCTGTCAGACTTAAATCTGAGGGTGGCAAGGAGTCATGGGAGCATGTTCAGGAGTGAAACTATAGTCAACACAGGATGCAGGGAAGGCAGTCTGTGGCTTGGTGCTTATTTAGACCACATTCTAAATCGGTGCTCACACAAGTGGGCCTTTGGTGGGAGCTTGGCCAAGGAGATGCAGAAGGGGAGTGTGATTTGTGTCAATTGTCTGCATTAACATTCCTAGAGTTTTCTTAGCCAATTTAAATGATGGTTAAGACATTTTTTTGTGAACTTGGGTTTCTCTCCACCATTCTGTTGGAGGAGGTTGGTTGGAGAAAGACGACTTGGTATATTTTGGGGAGACTGTGGGGTCTGCTTGAGTCAATGCTTGGGGTCATATCATGTTTGCAACAAGAGTCGAGTCAAAGCCATGGAAATCATGATAGAAGGTGGAGACAGAAAACGTGGCTCTGCCAAATTTACAAAGGCACGTGGAGTCCTTAGGATGGATGTCACAGGAAACAGGGATATAGTGTGGTCTTTGGAGGATGAAGTGGCCCACCTGGGGGCTGAACCCAGGTCCTCCTGCAGTTTAGCGGGGAGCTTTGCTGACAGGAATGGCCTTGTGCTCTGATGTAACTGTCCCAGCTGATTGTGTGGAGAAGTCACTGTGTGCAGGCCCTGACCCATGCAGCGGACGGGCGGGGAGCTCTTCCACCCTCCTCCCGAGGCAGGGTGGCCAGCATGCCATGTGCATCTATTATAACCATAGTGTTCTCCTGCATATCAGAGGTGCTCAGAGTCTGAAGTGAGATCATTCACCATTTCTATTTCTTCCCTTGCAGTTACCTTAGAGCAGTTCTCCCTGGCAGTGAAGAGCTGTCCCGACCAAGAGGACCAGGCTTTGTTAATGAAGGTAGGTTATCAGATGAAGAACTTATTTCCTAAAGGCTCGTAGCATTTTTATTGCCCCAAGGAGAGTTTCATTTTTACAAGCGGGAGTAGATTTATCATCTCTGAATTTTGTGCTCCGTGGGGATAAACTTGTCATCGGTGAGTAGGAGGGCTGCTGGTTAATGAGCACAACGCCGTCTGTGGAGTGCAGGAAAGTGACAGGAGAGTGGGTGTCAACTACTAGCGGGGACTCTATTTAATTCCCCGGAGGGCTCCGTTGGTTTTATTTAAACTTATCTGACAGAGTCTTGATTCTTTTAGCAGATTTATGAGCCTTGGCCAAATTCCACGTCTCCCACTATACTTTTTAATTAAGACAAAGGATTCCATACGTCCCCAGTCTGCCACCTCCTACTTTTGTCACCATAGGGAATGCTACACAAATTAGGCTGCTCATAGTAACCACTGAAATGAGCATCTTATGTCACCGATTCCTTGCCCTTGAGTGGAAGACACACTCCTTTTTTCCCCTCAGTAACAATTGTTTTATTTCCTTCCAAGTGACAGGAGCAGAGGCGTTTCCAAATGGTATAACCTACATTTTAGGTTGCACATCTAGGTGAGCCAAAAGAAAAACCTGGCAAGCAGCCACATGAATTAAATTAAAACTTTGTCTTTAAAGGCAGAGAGCAGTAGGCGCCGGCAGATCACAGAGGCGCGAGCGCCCACACACACACACACACACACACACACACACACACACTTTCCTGCACACACACTTTGCCACCAATGCCCTGAGACTCCTGTGTTCACCTAGAAACTGTGCAGACTGACCTTGAGCCACAAGCATTTCCATGATGTCATTTCCATTCTGTGCCGTCAAGAAACCACGTGTACCAGGAATTGCATTTCTTTACCTAGACACCAGTTTCTTCAGCAGGTGTCCTCTGACTTTAGAAATGGATGGGAAAAAATAGGTGTCACTCTGAGGGATTTTCAACTCATTTGCCTAAGATGTGATATTTTTGGTCTGTCTCTCTTTTTTTAAGCTTTCAGTGATGTTAATTTTATGATAAAGAAGTGCTGCTGACACCAAGAGCTGGGGTCACCTGGGAGCTCTGACTCACCACGGTCCTGAGTGTGTAATGCACTCACGTGGAATGGCACAGATTTGGGTACATGAGCTTTTCTTGGTATTTGGAGGTTTTGCACACATAATTCTTTATTCCCTGCCCCAAGCTCTAGTCCATGAGGACCTTTCCTACTAGGTGCAGCCTGGCTTTCTGTGACCTTGAAGCGGCTCCTTGTTCCCACGCACTTCTTTACCCTACTCACTGTTCAAGGTGGCAAGGACACAGGGCCTCTTTCTCCCATCCTGTCCGGCGTTTTCTCCTGCCATCTACCATCTGCTCCTTTTTGTTTCTCTCTTGCTCTTCTCCCACTATCCCTCCCTTTCCCATTTTCAGGAGGTGAAACTCCTGTGCCCCACCTGGAGGTTACATGAGCATCTCAGAGCCCAGCACAGAGCCCAGCCCCAGGCGACCATACCTCCGGGCTTGCTTCCAGCTGTCCTCGGGGGCTCCACGGCTTGGGACGCTGCAGCCTCTCTCGGAGACCCTTCATGTCTAGAGTGAGAGGGTGGAAAAAGATGTCACCCAAAGCCCTCTCCTCCTCCCACAGCTTCACCTCTTGCCCGCACTCCTGCTGTCCGGCTTGTCCAGCACATCTGGTTAGAAACTAACAGTTTAGGGTTGGCAGAGGAAGGTCAGGATGGCCTGAGGTGTCCTGAACTCTGCATGGTCTTTGGTGACATTCAGTATTTTGTGTCTTCCCTTCTGGTTTCTGCAGACTGTGTGGCCACAATAACCAAGGACGTCTGTGGGTGTTTTCTCAATATTTGCAGATATTTGAACAGGCACCATCAAAGAAATTTCACTGAATAAAAATGTGTTCTCAGTTCATATATACTGAAACTATTTCATAATTTTTTTTTCAGGAGATTGAGGTTTTTTTAATGTCGCATATTGGAGGGCACCATGTGGGTGTGACAATGGTGTGTAGCCCGCCGCAAAGGGGTGGGGAACCTGCGGCCTTGGGGCCACATGTGCATTCTAGATCCTTGAGTGCAGCCTTTTGACTGAATCCAAATTTTACAGAACAAATCCTTTTATTGAAAGGGGTGCAGCAGAGAAAGATGGAGCTTTTCTTGCCTCCATTGCTGTTTAAAAAGAACAATCTTGAAATCAGAAGGCCACAAGTTCTCAACTGCAGTGAGATGATTGTATGTTTGCTCTGGTGAGCCATTCACTGTGCAGACTATCCACAATAAACTTACAGATTTAGTCAACCTCATGAAAACTGGTTGAAGGCAAAAAATATAGATCTGGGCCAAATATGATATTTTTAAAAATTACATTTTGCATGCATATTGCTGCATCCGTACGTTGTCAAAGGTAATTGAGACCTGAAGACCTGAAGACCTAATCTGCGAGGGTGCTCTGCACACTGACCACCAAGAAAATGCAAAAGATGAACACACAGCTAAGCATATCATTGGACCAAGGTCAGACACCCCAGGAAAACAGACACAGTGAGACTTTGCAGATGGTGGAGGCCAGAGCCTTCATCTGATGACCAGGAAGAGCAGGAGAGAAAGGCAGAGAAGCGACTAGCCACCACTGCATAGCGAGTTAGCAGGAAATAGAACTAGGACCAGAAAACCAAGGTCCCCAGATTCTTGAGTTGGGCTTCTTCCTGGGGCGTCCACTCAGGTGACTGAATTCATAGAAAAATCTACCACCCCACCCCTGCACCACAAGAGCGCACACAGGAGGTGAGACTGTGACAGAACCACAAGAAGTACTGTTGCGGCTGCCTTGTTAATCACACTCTGCTGCTGAGGGTACTGTAAGATGGGGGGAAGCCAGCTTCTCTGTGACTTAGTTTCCCCATCTGCCAAGCAGAGCTCAAGGCTGTTACTGACTTAAGGTTTGCCCACCCCCACTGCAGCCGGAGGAAGAGACTAGGGAAGGGGTACCCAGGGGTAAGACAGGTGTTATTAGGAGTTGCCTTTCAGTGATATTTCACTGCTATTTGAACTCTAGAACATATTTAAATTCTATAAATTATGTATTTGGCTCCATTCACCTTTGAGCTCTGTCCTTACCCGTTTCTCAGTTCTATTTGCCAGTTAATCTCTTTGGTCCCTCATGGTCACTGCCCTGGGGACCCATTCACCCTTGTCTCCACTCACACTCCCCGGGGACTCCAGGTGCCACCTCAGCCCCAGCCTCAGGTCCAAGCATGCTCAGCAAGTCTAAACCTCACCATCTCTGTCCTCCCCACCCCCAGCATGGGGACCGTGGGGCGGCCTGTGGCACGTCCCCGTCCCGGTGCTGCTGCACAGGAACCCATTCGTCTATTCATCCTCCGCAGCCTTTTCCAGAGCCAACCTCTCCCTCTGTGTCAGAAAAGAGCACCTGGGCTTGATCCTGGAGGGGCAGTTCCCACTCTGCCAGGGCAGGTCACTTTTATCTCTTTTAGCCTAGTGTCCTCTTCTGGTAAAAGAGAAGGTAAATTAGAAGACTCCCAAAGACCATTCCAACATCTATGCTCTGTAAATTTATTAGTGGACATCGCCAACAACCTGTAGTTCTAAATATTCTTGTCAATGAACCAGCATGGCCCTCTCCCTCTGTCTCTCCCCTCCAGGCACTGCCAACTGAACCTCCTTGGGGCTCTACATCCTACATGTCACTCTGTGTTCACTTCCAGCCTAACTGCCTCTCTTCTGCGAATAGGGTGATCATAGAACTTATCCTCCAAACCTAGACTTTCCTGAGAGTGAAAGGGGTACTATTAAAAACGCAGCTTGGATGACAGGCACAGTCCTGACTGTCCCAAGCATAGTAGGACACCGGTCAGCCTAGTTTTTAATCAAGTACAAACCCCTCCCTCCACCACATGGTTCAACCTTGCTCAGCCGGCTGCTCTCTCAGACTCTGCCCGCATTCCCCTCAGGATTGTCTCCTCTTAAAAATTATACCCTCTTTTTTGGATGGAAATTGGCAGGAAGACAGGTCTCTTGGTGCCAACCTGCATGTGGACCTTCATTTTCTAAGCTGAATATAAATGATCACACCTCGTCATTTTGCTCTTAAACATCTGGGAGTTTCTTACACACTGGAAGCAGCTATTTCCAATTTGAGTGGGAGACAGTGGTCCCAGCCAGAGTCCTCAATGGGCCTAAAACTTCTGGAGGCCATCACCTGCAGGACTTCCCTTCCTCCCTCAGGATGCTCAGGGGAGAGCGGCCTTGCTGGAAATGCTGCTCCCCGGGTCAGGAGACAGGAGCTAGTATCGAAGGAGTTTGGCTGATGTGCCATACCTGGAGCAAGACAGTAGAAAAAGGTTGGGTCAGAGCAAGGCTTCCTGCTCCAGTGATGCTGAGCAAGTGCCCGCAATGTTCCCCGTGTGGCCACCCCCCACTTGGCCACCTTGCCTAAAGCCTCTGTCAAGGGCATCATGCGAGGGTGAAGGCAGGCCTTTCTATAGGTGGGATCTGCTATCATACCACATTTACTGTAGAAAACAGTAACGAAACCCAGGCTACCTGTACGAAATTAGTAAATAAGCCAGCAGCCAGCTGGGCTGAATCTCTGCTCCCAAGTTGCAGACCTGTGACAGGGCTGTCACACTCCAGCAGCAACAGTGCTCCCACCTGGTCTCCATGGAGTGCTGGCTGAGGCGGGCAGACCGTGGTGGTGGTGAGAGGGAGGATACTTTGATCTGGGGAGACACGCAGAGCAGCTTTCCTATCTACTGTCTACCCAGTGGTACCTGCAGGGGCCCATCAGGGTGGGTGGGCAAAGTCGCCAGGTGCCGAGGCCCAGGTCAGGCAAAACTGCAGAGACGATTCCCCAGGAAGGATCCACCGATAGGAGCCGTGTGGGGCTGAATGCTGCCAGAAGCTTCCTTAGCATTTCTTACCAGCCAAGTATTAAAGCTGCCCCCCGGTGCATAGAGGAACCTGGGCAGGTGTGGAAGGGGGGCGCCAGGTCTCCCTCCCATGCCTCCTCACCACCGTGGTCCAGCCAGATGCAACTCTTTCTCTGTCCAATGATGTTTTAAGACATCAGACACACTTGAGTTCTTCTTGAAACCAAAAATCTCTGAGGGATCGACCCAACCCTTTGGTCCTCCAAATTTACCAACTACAGCTTCTTCCCAGAACAGGCGTTTTCTTCTGCCCTGATGGAATCCTGTCAGGAATGAGGGTTTTCACAAGAGAAACAATGCCTTTCCCTCGGCATGGTAACCACTGTGCTCTGAGGGGAAAGGGGATTTTCCACATGACTGCTCCACCGCCTCGCCACCCCGCAGAAGGTTTAGACGCGCCCCAGCAAGCTGGTTGTCTAGTGTTTCTTAAATTGTCATTGTCACAAAGATTCTTTCTGCTTCACTTCTCCCAAAGTCCTCCTCCTCACCGCCCCCTCTTTGGTCCCAGGAACAGTAATTGAGCCATTCAGTGCTCAGTGTGGGGACTGGTCCCACACGTCCATGCAGGGTCCCTTTGTCTGTCTTTGTGCTCAGGGAAGGCCTCAGTGCCTTGGGTTCTCATAGGGTGCTCACCACGCAACCCAGGCATCTAAGCAGGGCATTTGCAGGGGACTGTCCCGGCCTCACAGGCGGCTAGCAGTGGCAGTTTGAGCCTGTCAAGTGGGCGGGGTGGGGTTTTTCCCTCTTTCCTGCTTTCTAACTGCTCTTTCTTCCTTTTCTCAACACGTGTAGGTGGTAGCTAGTTTGAGCACCAAATCTAGCAACCAATGGTTAATGACAGACACCTCCTATCACACGCAGGGCAAGCTGTGTTGTCCTTCTTTCTGCAGATGGTCCTTGTCATGCTCGAGGGCCCCATCTTCACCCCCATGCCCTTGAGAGAGTCCTCAGCCCCCGAGCAGCACGGGCTTCCCTCTGCCCCTCAGGCCAAGGCACTCAGGGGCTGCCCGCTGTGTGCACCACACACGCCCATGGCCACCACTCAGCCATCTGGGGCTGGGCATGGGATTGGGCCTCTCCCACAGAAGAACAGTGGTTCTCTCTTGGGGCATGACTGCAGTTCCAAACCCAGTCCAGGGTGACTAGTGTCAGTCCCTGTTCTGAATTCCTGTAGCACAGGTGATGAGGGGTGGCAGGGGCTGTGGTGTTTAATCCAGCCCTGGTCCCCTGGCCTTTTCCTTCCCCCTTCTCTGTTCCTGGCAAGCTAGAGCCACACAGAAAGGGGTGAGTGTGTGGCTGGCAGCGTTCCTAAGATAAATTGTTCAACAAATGTTTACTGGGTACCTAGTATGCACCAGGTAGCGTTTTTCTAGTACCTGGCTCACTTGAAGAATATATGCCAATGCTTTTATATTTAATAAGGGAAAAGAGCTACTAGTGACATAGAAATCAAATTTAAGACTTATCCTTCTGGCCACAAATGGTTTTCTCTCATTCCTATACCTCTGTGCCATTGGGACCCTGGAATGCCTCTCTCCTTTCACTCCTGGAGGTCCCTCCACAAATGCCAAGTCTGTGCCAAGGTTCTGAAGGGCTTAGCTCAAACCAAGCCCTCAAAATATCAGTGACGATTATGCCTTCCAATGAAACTTTAATTTTGGAAAAGGATCTTTGGGGCATAGGACTAATTCTTTACTTCAAAATAATACATATCTAATGGTAGAATGTCAGGCTGCATAATAAATCGGCAGAAGAGTCACATACCTGCCACAGCCATTCTCTGGAAACATTTAGGAGTGCCTGTTGTGTCTCACACACTGTGCTGGGCACTAGGGGTGCAAACATTGATGAGACCTGGCCCTCACCCTCAGAGAGCTCCCTGGGATGTAGGTGAGACAGACACTTCAGCATCTTGGGGTTGGATAAGTGTGGAGAGGGAGGGAATTGGGGAAGCCAGAGGAGCACTCGGCTGGGCACTTGACTCAACATAGGCTTGGGGAAGACTCCCCCAAGGAGGTGGCATTTGAGCAAAGTCTCCATGTCTCTGCAGAAAATTAAATTTAACTGACTGTGTAGGTTCCACTGAGCTTAGTGGTGGTGTCGATGTGACAAGTTGTGTTCTGAGTTTTCCATTTATAGAGTGTTTCAGATGCACTGATGCATACCTTGAGAGCCAACTACCAAACTATGGGGCCCAGGCAGCTGGCTTTCCAGGGGAGGGGTATCCAGAGGCTTCCATCTTGCCGTGCACATTTCCCTAACTGATCTATAGCTATCTTGAAATTATAGTATTCAATATTCCTTCCTTGGCTTGGAAGATTTTATGGTCTTCCAGTAGTTAATGTCAAAGTCAGGTGTCTCTAGGAGGGAATGCAGCAGAAGCCATCATCAGCTAATAGTTGCTCTAGAATTGTTCTGGGAACATGGTGTCCGGGCCAGGGCCAGGGCCGGGGGAGAGAGGGAGAGGGATGGGGTGGGGTTAGGAGGAGAAAGGCAGAGGGATTTCCTGTCTTACATCAAGAGGATCTGCTCTGCTGTCCGAGAGGCTGCACTTCATCAAGTTCCTCCACAAAGCTCTCCCCTCAGGAGAAATGGGCCCTTGTCTTTCCAGTCCACAATGCCATCAGGCGCAAGCTCTTCATTTGCCCGATCCCCTAAGAGGAGCGTACAATCACGTGATGGCAGCAGTATGTGAGGATATTCCACCTGCTCTGCCCTGAAGCTTCACAGTCAAGCATCTAAATAAATATCTAAGTGGAGAATCAGCTGGGAAGCACAAGTCCTGGTGTTCAGAAAAGCAGCGGACTGCCCTGAGCATGAAGCGCACAGCCTCTGGGGATGTCTGCCCACGCTAGTCTCGCACCGTCCTTGCGGGCGGGGTGCACAGAGGAGTTGGGGAATAGTGTGTTCCCCAACTCCTCTGTACACAATTCCAGGGGGAAGATTTTATTTCAGCCTGCTTTAGAAGACAGGACAGCAGGAGAGGAAATTGCTTAAGACAAAAGAAAATGAGAAGGATTTGGTGGAAGTCATTTATAAGAAACTGAGAACAAAATTTGGCCCCAGGAGAATAAAGTTCGTGGGAGGAGACAACAGGGCCTGGCCAAGACTTGTCATTTCACCATTTAAATAGAGATCAAGATGCTGAAGTGCCCAGGAGACATCTCTTTGGTGATTTACCCAGAGCATGGAGAAATTCCATCAGGGACTTCTGAGATATGGACCCAGGCCACCGGACATTAACAGAATTACCAAGTGGCTGGAGGAATACCAGATTTCCCAGCACACAGTGAAGGGGACACTAGCACTAAAGTTATGTGGGAAGTTATGCCGGATGGGGCTGACAAAGGCAGCAGAGCCCAGCACCCACACCAAGGCAGCTCCCTGCCCACAACCAACCACATTTGCACCCTAACTAAAAACTGAAGATGTTATGACACTTGAAGATTTCTTCTCTCTGCACCTGCTTAATCCTTTCTCTCAGCCTTACTAAATTTTTGCTGCTTTCTTTTTGGTTAATTTTACAGTGTTCTAATGTCTATTAAAAAAAAAAACACCATGAAACACTGTGGATATCAACTTTGAGAGAGGAGAAAAGAAAAACATTGGTGAGATCTGTTTCCTTCCTCCCCCAGAGCCCAGGAAGGTGGCTGGCACACAGGAGGGAAGGAGGGCAGGAGAAAGAGAGGAGGGAGGAAATCGGCTGTGGATGAAGTAAGAGGAGAACGGCCTGCACGAAGGCACCGTCAGCCAATCACTCCCTCGTCTCAGGTCTCCTGATGGAACGTTTTCAGCTTCCGGAAAATCTCTCCACCTTTCTCTCTTTCTGGGGCTGTGAAAAGGATGGGAAGGGGGTGGGTAACTTGGTATGTTACTGAAAGCTTTGCCTGATGGGAAGAGCAGCCAAGAACAGCCTGTTGATAATTGTTTACTGTTTTGCATTTTGAAAAAACTCACAGAAAACATATCATTCAGTATCAGGATTAGGGTCAATTATATAAGTAAGACAAACCTCCTATTAAAATGAAAGGCTCTCAGATTGGGTGAAAAATAACACCCAGTGATATGATATATATATAAAAATGCAAACTTCTGCTCCCAAGAAGATGGAGTGGGCATGCTCACCCCTATCCTTTCTGCCAAGGACAACCAGAAACACCGGATATAATGTATTAGAACAAGCATAAGAGGCTTCTGAGAGGTGGAGGCTAGAAGGCAGACCAGCCAGGAACCGCAGGACCTGAGGGATGACACAGGTCATCTGTGTGCCTCATGTATTCCAGAGTTGGCGCTGCAGACGCTGGCAACCTGGAAAAGGCTAATGTGCTCAGCAACACAACAACAAAGAAGAAGAAAAGGAAGAAGCCTGCTCTAGCCAAAGGACCGGGAAAGCGGCAGCCTGGCAAGACAAAAGACTTGGAAAGTAACTGCTTTACTCCAGCCCAGCACCACGGAATGTGGCTCCACGTCCACCTATGCCAGGAGAGGCCACGTGGGAAGCACAGATGTCCACGCTCACTAGGCTGTCATGAGGCAATACAGTCCCGCCACCGGGGTTGTGTCAGAGGAGGCCCAGCAGGCAGCTGGAGTTTTCATCTCTATTTGCCAATAACAAGGCCTGTATCCTGCTCACTACAGTGTCATTGGAAACCATGTGGGGAGCCTGGGTTTATTCCCCCACCCAGCAATCACAAGTCACCCTACCCGCTCTCACTGTGGTAGTGTCAGAGGAGGCCAGATGGAAAGGGTCAGAACGTTCACCACCACCCAGTGGTAAGGAGACCATTCCTGGTGATCAGTGGAGGCTAGCAGAGCAGAAAGGAGGCACTCCTGCCCTCCCGGCCAGGTGCTAGCAGCAGAGGCCCAGTGGGGAGCTGGAGCTTCCTCCCCACCCAAGCAGTACTGAGGAGTACTTCCCCACCTTGGGTGTCACTAGAGACTGCAATGCATCCTTCATCTCCTGAAGGAGCAGTGTCACAGGAAGTTAGCTAAGACGAGCTTTAAATAAGATCCAGCATCTCATCATAGAATACCCAAAATGTGCAAGCTTCAATCTAAAATCACTCATAATATCAAGAACCAGGAAAATCTCAACCTGAATGAAAAAAGACAATTAATAGACACCAATACCAAGATGTCAGTGATGTTAAATTTATTTGAAAAATGTTTTTAAAGCAGCCGTTATAAAAATGATCCGATGAGTAATTATGAACATGCTTGAAACAAATAATACAATAGAAAGTATCACCAAAGAAATCGTCTCAGTAAAGAAATGGAAAATACAAACAACTCAGTGGAAATGTCAGAATTGAAAAATATAATAACTGAAATAAAAATGTCAGTAGATAGTGTCAACAGCAAAATAGAGGGGACAGAGGATAGAATAAGTAAATTGGAAGATACAATAGAAATTACTGAATCTGAACAACAGGAAGAAAATAGACTAAAAAAAAAAAGAACAGAGCCTCAGGGACCTATGGGATTATGACAAAATATATAAATTTAAGTTATTGTAGTTCCAGAAAAAGAAAAGAAAGAAGGTGGGGCTAAAAAAGTACTCCAAGAAATAATAGTTGAAAAATCCCCGAATTTGGCAAAACACATCAACCTACCGATTCAAGAAGCTGAGTGACAAATAGGACAAATCCAAAAAAATTAAGGTGCATCATAATTAAAAATCTGAAAATTAAAGAAAAAAAAATCTTAAAAGCTCTTGAAGAAACAATACCTTATCTCTAGGGGAAAACCAATTCAAATGACAGAAGATATCTCATCAGAAACCATAGAGGCTAGAAAAAAGTGACAAAACATTTTTGAAGTGTTGGGGGGAAAAAAAAGAACTGTCAACCAGAACACTATATCCAGTGCTAATATCATTTAGGAATTAAGAGGAGATCAAAATATTCTTAGAGGAAGGAAACCAAGAGAATTTGTCACCAGAATAGCTACCCTAAAAAAGCGGATAAAAGAAGTTATCTAAACAGAAGAGACATGATAAAAGAAGGAATTTAAAAAATTAGGAAAGAAGAAAGAATGCGGTAAACAAAGGGACTAAGTTTAACCGGCTTCCCTTCTCCTTTTGAGTTTTCTAAATTATGCTTGACGATTGAAGTGAATATTATAACACTATCTGATGTGGTTCTACATGGATGTGGAGAAAATATTTTAGACAATTATATTGTATGCAGGGGAGGATAATGGGATGTAAGAATGGTAAGGCTTTTACACTTCACTCAAACTGTTAATATAGGTAGACTGTGATAAGTAACATATACAAAATGTAATACCTAGAGCTCTGAATACTAAAAAACTATTCAGAGAGATGCGCCCAAAAATACCCTTTTTAAATAAATCAAAATGAAATTCTAAAATGTGCCCAGCTCATGCACAGTCAGGCAAGGAAGAGAAAACAGAAATGAAAAAACATAGGGAACAAACAGAAAACAAAAATAAAATGGCAGCCTTAAGCCTTAATATAGCAATAATTATATTAATTTTAGATCATCTAAATGCAAAATTTAAAGATAGAGACGGTCAGAGTGGATTAAAAAACATGAATTGATTATATACTGTCTACAGGATGATAAAAATAGGTTGAAAGTAAAAGGCTGGAAAATAACATCATGAAAACCTTAATCAAAAGAAAGCAGGAGTAGCAGTATCAGATAAAGTAGATATCAGAACAAATAAAATTATCAGAGACAGATTAAAACAATATATCATAATAAAAGGGTTAATCTACCAAGAAGATATGACACTAAATGTATGTACCAAACATCACAGCTATAAAATATGCGAAGCAAAACTGATATGATAGAACTGAAAGGAGAAACAGGCAAGCCCACCATCATAGTTAGAGTCTTCAGCACCACTCTCTCAACAATTGACAGAAAGACCAGACAGAAAATGAAAACATGTAGAAAAACTCAACACCATTAACACGCAGGATCTATAGACATTTATGGAACACTCTACTTAACAACAACAGAATACGTTACTTTCAAGTGCCCATGGAACATAACCCAACACAGACATAACTTGGGACATAAAGCAAAGCTCGAAAACTTTAAAATTCTCAAGGGAAATAAAAAAATACATTGAACAGAATGAAAATTAAAATAATATGTCAAATTGGTGAAATACAACTAAAACGGTGTTGAGAGGGGAATTTACAACTTGCATGAAGAAAAGGAAACATTTCAAGCCAACAACCTAAGTTCCCACCTCAAGAATCTAGAAAATAAAGAGCAAAATAAATTCAAAGAAAGCAGAAGGAAGTAAATATTATAGATAAGAGACAGAATCAGTAAAATCGAAAACAGAAAAAAATAGAGAAAAACAATGAAACAAAGAGCTGGATCTTTAAATAAAAATCAGTGGAAGTGATAACCCTCTAGCAAGACTAATAAAGAGAAGACACAAATCGCCAGTATCAGTGATAAAGGGGATGATATCAGTTTAGACCCGAAAGCATCAAAATGATAGTAAGAGAATACTAAGAAAAATTCTACTGATACACACATAAATTTGACAACTTAGGTGAAGTAGACCAATTCCTCAAAAACACTACAACAACTTACTCAACATGAAATAGATAATTTGGATATGCCCATAATTATTAAATAAATTAATTAATGATTTAAAAATTTCAGAGAAAGAAAACTCCAGACCTAGATGCTTTCACTGGATAATTCTACTGAACATTTACAGAAGAATTAACACCAGTTCTGCATAATTTTTTCCAGAAAGTAGAAGAGGAGAGAAACACTTATCAATTCATTTTATGAAGTTAGTATTCTCCTGATTACCAAAATCAGACAAAGACAGAATAAAAAAGGAAAACTATAGACCAATATCCTTTATAAATATATACAAAAATCCCTAACAAAATATTAATAAATAGAATTCAGGAATATATAAAAAGAATTATACACTGTGACCAAGTGTGGTATACTGCAAAGATACAAGGCTGGTTCAATTTTCACAAATAAATCAATCTAATTCTTCATAGTAAAGGGCAAAAGAGAAAAATAATCACATTATCATATCAACTGATGCAGAAAAAGCATCTGACAAAATTCAACACTCATTCATAATAACAACTCTTAGACAAATAGGAAGACAGTAGCACTTCCTCAGCTTGGTAAAGAGCACCTACAAAAATCCTATAGCTAACATCATACTTTGTGATGAAAGAGTGAATGCTTTCCCCTTAACGTCAGGAACAAGGCAAGGATGTTTGGTCTTACTATTCCTATTCTATAGAGTACTGGAAGTTCCAGCCAGTGCAATAAAGTAAGAAACAGAATAAAAGACATATCCTTTTAGATCAGAAAGGAAGAAAAAACAAATAGTTCTATTTATAGATGACATGATTGTTTATGTAGAAAATCCCAGGGAATCTATGAAAAAGAAGGAAGGAAGAGAGGGAGGAGGAAGGAAGGGAAGAAGGACAGAAATGGAAGGAAGGAAGGAAGGAAGGAAGGAAGGAAGGAAGGAAGGAAGGAAGGAAGGAAGGAAGGAAGAAAGGAAATTCCTGGAACTAATAAGTGAGTTCAGCAAGGTTGCAGATAAAAGGACAATGTTAAAGAATTAATTGTATTTCTACATACAGTTGTCACTAGGTATCTGGGGGGAATTGATTCCAGGACCCCTCCTCAGACACCAAAATCCACCAAAATGTTCAAGTCTCATATAAAATGATGTAGTAGTTGCCTATCTCCACATAATGTCTTACAATTGCATGGGAATCTACA